>OX388323.1:5728922-6013331 GCA_947579605.1 Athripsodes cinereus
TATTAACATATTAGATTTTTTACTGTTAAAATAATATAAAAATATATTAACAAATAAATTAATATTAATCTTTTTGAATTAATGCCGTTTTAAATTTTTAACTTTGTTACTTGTTTGTCCATCAATTAATTGCCGAATCAATTCGGTTATTTACATCTTACATGTTGATATCCAAATTGACCACGTTAAGTTCGAATTAAAACCGCACGGATTTTTCAATAATTTGACATCCTCAGTGCTCTATTGACACGAAGTATTATGATTTTATAAAATACCTACATTTTTCAAGACTATGATAAAACACAATTGGTTTTAGTCTAACTTAATATTTAATTTTTATTTATACAATGTACCTACACAGGATCAGACAGTCAATTACAGAACATGACAAAAAAATGCAAAATCAAAAGGTGGACCAGGGAAGATCCTAAATTTACCTGAGAACTCTTAAAGAAATCATCAAAGTTTAATGAATCACCAGTTAAAAGAATATGATTTGCAACGTTAAGTAAAGAAATTGTTCTCCCGCTCTTTTCCATAAATTTTCTTATGTCCTGTAAAAGGTAAGTGTTCGAGTAAATAAAGTAAATAAAGACATTTATTACATCTCAAATTCTACAATGAGGCTTGCCACCAATCTTGAACGTCTTAATTTTTATTGGCACAGAGAAGACAGCCTGCATATTTATAACATGTAGCTGTTCTGCTGGCTACCTCACTTGTGGGATATGCCGTGATGGTGTAGTAGTTGTAGTAAATTTGTTTTTTGCCACTATACAATTTCATCAGGATGAGTTTTCAACAGAGTTTTGTATTATTTGCCTGAGTCATTAGATACACTTGTTTATTTTAGGGAGTAAACAGGTACTAATAGAAGTAGCCAGCTGTGTCAAATGGTTTAGGATCATAAAAAGCGTGTAGCAATATACGGAGGGCTTTCGTTTTATAACCCTCTACAGATAGGTAGGTAATGACATTTTAAAGTATGTAAAACACTTTTTGTATTATAGAGGTGTCAAAATTTTAATACTAGGTGTATTACAAAATTACAAACACAAAATGAAATTGGACAGCATTGCCCACTGACGGTAGGTACTAGGTAGAAAATCGTGTTTTATTATTAATAACAAAACACGTCTTATGCCTGAGTATTTTTTTTTTAAACGATATAGGTACCTACCTATGTGAGTTTTGTTCTAAACCCAAATAAAACCCTATTTTTTTTCCTTGTCGATCACTCCAGCGAAAACCTACCTGTGCTATGCTGCTCTGAACAGGTCGCCAATGTAACCTTATTTTTGTTTAATACTACCTTATATAATATAACCTTATTTTTGTTATAAACAGGAAGTTAAAAGCTTGTGTAGTAAAAGGAGAGTTTACCAGTACCTGAGATCGAACTGCGGACCCCTTGTTCAGGAGGCTGAGACTCAACCTCCAGGCTACCGACGAACTCAAATAAAATTAAGTAATTTTATACGATTATCACGACTAGGCATGCCACTTATACTAAATATGTTTTTTGTTGAGACGAGAAAGATAATCTGTATGTTTACTACACGCAGTTATACCCTCCGCACAAGCATGTAGTTGCTTATGGAGGGAGCATTTTTACTGTGTGTTATATTGTTTTATTAATGTAATATCAATGTATACTGTGTATTTATGAATAAAATAAATATATTAAAAAAAAAAAATTGGTTACCCCACTTGTGGATACTGTGATGATATTTTAGTAGAAGTATAAACTGTCTAAATATCATGCACAGAGAATATCATTATGTTAATACAAAGTCCGCTAGTCAATTGTATGACTAAAGTAATAAAATTATGAAATTTATTAGAAAGAAATAGTCTTCATTTTGTTTAGTTGATTGATTTAAGGAACATACGGTAATGGACCGGAATAACTAAGATGGGAGATCCGCACAACGCGAGACAGAGAGGCATTCTCCAGAGTGATTGCCAACGTCGGGGGGACCTGATACGGCACTTATAGAAGAAGAATTGATTTTAGTACTACTTTACTATCAAAGCATATACATATATACCCCAGGCCAGCTACATGTAATAAACCCGCAAACTGTCCTATGCGTGCCAGTCAAAATTAGGAAATCCGGGATGGGTAACCAACTTCCCATTTTCCCATTATTTTACATAGGTATTTATTTCAATTTCATAATTATATTATTCTTCTTAATTTTTTATTACAACTGATATTTAACATGGTTTTTTTTTGTTTTTTATTTTTTTTTATATCATATAATACACGTTAAATACAAATTATAAAGTCGCGCCAAATCCATTACAAGATTTGTCGGCGCGTTCATTTTCATAATAACAATATATACATAAATAATTTAAACCTAACCAAAAGCAGCAAAACATATACTTAATAATAACTATAGTACAATTTCAATTTTTTTTTTTTTTTTAAAAAGATATATCTGGGTTTTTGTTATAAACCCAAATACAACCTTATACACCTTTCACAGTAAGCTAACAGCTTGTGTCGTGAAAGGGGAGTTTGCCGGCACCTGGGATCGAACCCCGGACCCCTTGTTCACAAGGCCGAGACTCTACCTCCAGGCTACCGACGAACTCGCGAACGACGAAATTATATACAAATCCACATTTCAGGAGCCATAACTTTTTACTTGCATAACTTGTTTTACATATTATTATTCACTGTATCTTAATCGTTTTTTATTATTCCTAAGTTCTTACTTTTACGGAAAAGATAAAACTTGAACCAAGTTTTTACTCTACTTTAGTTTCATGTTTTTATTGCATTGATGCTTTGTATTTGTTCAAGCGATAATGTGTTGAGTCTTGATTAAATAATTTGTTGTGAGATATCACGCTGTTGTTATATATTGTGAGATAACATAACTGTACGATTCTTATGCAGTAAAATAAAATAAAAATAAATAATAATTTAAGACTCTGCGAGTCGTCTGCGAGACCGTGTGAGAATCACCATAATCCGGGAGATAATAATTATGTGAGGTCCGGGATGTTGTTAGATGGGGAAGAAAACGCCGAATATTTTGGTACGAACACGTCCAGAGGATGGGTAGCACCAGAATCCCAAATATTGTTCTACATTGACTACCTGATGGACGACGCCTACCAGGAAGACCCCCGAAACGATGGAAGGACAGCTGGGCCTCCACATCGCAAGAGGACCCTCCTGCATGAGCAGATCTTTGGGTCTAATGAAAGATTAAGAAGAAGAATAATTTAAGATGTGAAATGTATTTTTAAGTACCTGTCATTTACAGCTTACGTCAGAGTGTGAGACAAATTCTTTGCCGGGTTTATCTAGGTTTTCACTGAAATGTCACTGAACAAGTAAAATATGTAATGTAAGCATTAGTCCATATGATAATAATTATGTTGTGTAATAATAATGTTTATATACATATTCTAGTCAGTTCGTTAATCAAACTATGTGTCCTCGATAGAAATCGATATTGCCAGGGACATGAAGGAGGCAAAGTTGCGCTCGGAGGATGCAGGAGACCGGAAAACTTGGAAGATGAGGACTAGGAGAGCCGACCCTAAGTAAATGGCATAAAGGTGAGGGCGAAGAAGAAAAAGATGGAAATTGATATTGGCGATATTGGCTATTCCACAGCTTATCCTTTGGGCAGACTTTAAACTAAGACAAGATAAAATATTTCAACTTAGAAAACGTGTATCGAAGGACTTATTAAGAGAGAAAAGGATTTTATTATGAAGCTATAAGAGTTTTCAATGATCTATTGAAAGAGATAAAAAATAGGAATAGTTTTTATACATTCAAGAGGCAGCTAAGAAAGAGAACACTAGAAAGAAGAGATAAGAGAATTTTATTTTTTTTGGATATGTGTCAAGATTTTAACAAGATTTAAAATATGTGCTTTTTTGAAGACAAATAATAATATAATTGAAGATTTTAGGTCCCTAATACCAGCTCCAAGATGCTTGATGATGTTGTTGTTGAACAAAATGTTGTTATTCTTAGAGTTACAAATGTCATTTTAATCATTTATATTTGATTTGTTGTCTTGTATTATGTTGATGAATAAATTTATGATTATTATTATATATTGACAAAGATATTATAATATGTTTCATCTGCAGATTTATATGAAATTGTTTAAGTAATTATTACTCTGCATTTTATCAAGTTATTATTAATATACATCTCAGTGTGGCAACAAAACATTGTGTCTTTATCTTGTTGTATTGCATTACGTCTAGAGTTCATGTTTGTATAAAAAACATTACATTATTTGCAGAGTAGGTAATAGTAAATTATGCAAAAAACAAAAAAAACGACATTTTACGTCACGTCGTAAAAGAACAGCTGTTAGGAGCTTTGGTGTATACTTTAATATGCTGTTTGTCAAAGTAAATATATGATTATCAATTTGATGTGTATTTTCTCAGCGCAATCGGGTACAAACTACGCTAGTATTATATAATGAAGGTATTCAGGTTCATTACGTAGATAGATAGGTACCTACTACAATATACATAAAGTCACTATATAGAGAAGGGGATAGTGCTGAGTACTAACTGACTAAGAGCGTACATTTTACCTACATAGATATTGTATATCTAATATATAAAATTACGTCGTATGGTAGAGAAGCATTATATTTTCCTTTTATGGCATGTAAAAGCTGTAGGTACTTACCTAGAGTGACCTCTCTTTGTGACCATTACTTTGGGGACTTTATTTATATTATTATTATAAATTTTGTCTAGAAAATATTTTAGTCTGTTTACATGTATAATATATTAAATTATTTATTAAACATCGTAGCATTCAGACCATCAGAACATGTAGTTAACAGAGTCATGTCAATGTATGTGAATAATTAAACTGTTTGAGTTTGACTGTATTTTATAATAGGTGTTTTTAAACTAAAACTCAATACATAAACTTCGTCAAATTAGAATAGAGTTTGACAAAATGAATGTTAACTCAATCAATAAAGTCATGTCAATAATTCTTCCTCGACACCTATCAAGAGAGTGACCATAGAATAAAGGATGGCACAAAGCAATAGGATCCTGCGGAGAAACGAATAAGAAAAAATATTTAATCTTAGAACCAAAAGCACTGATCCCAACAGCCTTCAGCGAGATAAATTGGGACAGTGCCAAGAAGAAGAAGCTGAATATCCATCAGACAAGTAGGGTAGCCAGCAGACCTGCTACATTTATTAAACATGCAAACTGTTCTCTTTCTAAAAAAAAAAATTAACAAATTCAGGATGGAAAGCACACTGCATTGCTGAATTTAAAATGTAAAATATCTTAATCATGAGATTAAGAACATTGTTTTGTAACGGTAATATATCCCAATAGTAAGAAGGAAATCGAATCCAGTTGATTTATTCTGCGACACAAAAAGCTTTCACATAGAAACAAGCCTTGTAAGCTTAGACAGTGCAACTTCTACAATAAAAATGTAATAGCTTTTATTTTAGTGGAAAAAAGAGCTTTACAGTTCCGTTGAATGGCATTTTTAGGTGAACCAAACAAAAAGTATATATGTAATATAATGAAAATAAAAAAGTGAAAAATAATATAACAGTCATAAAGACATTATATTATAAAGGAGCAAATCCGCAAGTCATTCCCTCCATACATCTCGTATTATTCTCTTTAAATTATGTATCATCTTCTGTATTTCTCACATTCATTGTTTTTAGATTATAACTTCTTTTCATTACATTGGAATTTATTCAAGGCATTGTTACAATTCATGCGTACCATCACGAGATATCACCAGCGGACTAACAATGTCACTAATTAATAAAGAAAATTAATATAAATGTAAAAGAGTGGATACCTAATTTTTTTTTTGGAAAATCCGCGAGATGAATATCTCAGAATTTAAGGAAAAATATTTTAGGTATTCATTTATTTATTTATAATATCGTATAATCAACAATGAGTGACAAGACAGATTCACAAACAAAAAAGTTTTAAAATGACACGCATATTATGTACATGCAAACAAACAATTATTAAACAAAACATTTCAACGTGGATACCTTTATGTATCCAATATTTCTCATTTATCTATGTATTTATCTATATTTATAATATGACGTGGATGTAATGTCCAAGAATTTATGAATTGTACAGTGTCCTTGAGGTGCTTCGGCACGTAAATGACACTTTAATATTGTCCAATAATAATAATAATTGTTCTTAAAGCTATCCAAGTAAACAAATGACGTACTTCTTTTAATGTCGATTAGAGGCTTTCATGGCGATTTTCCCTATCTGGTTGATGTTTTTCGGGTTTGCCATGTCTAGTTTTATTTTGTAGACTTCTTCTAAATTTGTACAACATAAAAATGGTTGAGTTCTGGTATACATAGATACACACCTAGAGTTTGTGAATTGTACAGTGTCCTTGAGGTGCTTCGGCACGTAAACGACACTTTAATATTGTCCAATAATAATAATAATATGTAAAGTAAATGAGTAATTCATTTCTAAAAATTTTTGTTTTTTTTTATTTGAAGCCATACATTTTTTTTGCATTGCCAACTTATTTATGTTTGCTAACAATCATTCAGGCACAAGTGACTCTAAATATGAATTCAATATAATAATATATCGATTATCTCTGTATCCAATTGGCTTGGTTTTTTACACTGTTTCAAAACATCGTCAAAAATAATATTTACTTAATTACACCAAATTTTTCTTTGTTTGGATATATCATATTATTATCAGTGACAAATATGTACAAAGACTAGAAAATAAAAGGAAAATTTTGTGAAAACCTTTTGGACCATTTTGTTCCAGATTTAATTTCATATTGATTTACATTATTTATGAAAAAATGTTGATGAAATAAGTACTATGTTTGTACCTCAGAATATATTGAGAGCCCTTAATCTGTGGAACAGACTGCCTCTGGGGCTCAAGTGTGCTGCCAACTTCCAGGCATTTAAAGGGACCTCAAGACGTAATTTTTCGAACTTTTTTCCACTGGGATATTTTTTATAATGTTTATTGCATTATTTTATTTTTAAATCTGAGGCGAATGCAATTATTATATATTTGAGATTACATATGTGTTATGTTATACTGTTGTATTTAAATTTAAATTCTTGACGAAGACAACTTGTTGAAGATAATACAATATCATGTACACTGCACAGCGTCCTCGAGGTGCTATGGCACAAATATGGCGTTCTAAATACTCTCCATAATTATTATTATTTTACAAACTTGCATATTTTTGAAATAATGAAAAGCCGACTACAAGATTTACGTACTCTAAAAAACACTTGAAGGAAATACTTCATGTAATTTTTGTTGAATTAGTAGTACTGCCCAAATTTATATATATACCTACAATACAGTTTGCGTGAGAATTATTATGAGTAAAACAATCGCACATCAATGTTATAAGAATGAAGCAGAAATATCTGATTTTGTAGTCTAAATTTGTGTTTGTGTGTGTACTATGTTTTTAGTCTATGTCATCATGTCAATGATTTTTGTTTGTCTGTTTGAAATGATGTGCTATGAGTATTAACTTTATTTATAAGCGAAACTAAACCATGTCATGAGACATCGTTTTTCAATATAGCCATTAGAAGTTGTTTCAACACAATTAGGTTTATGTTGGTTTTAATGTGTTGAAACATGTTTTTTTTCGAATTTTATTTATCAAATTGGTGGTATTGTAATGAAAGTTTCCAAACATTACTAACAATGTTTGAAGTCCAAAACTTTACTAATACCATTGGTATGAAATACCTTCTTTAATTATAGAGTTTGTATAATTTGGAAGTACCTACTTTTTGTTTGTTTTTTTTTTGAAGTGTTTATTTTTCATTTCATTTTGTGATATTTTTTATAAAAGTCGTTAGCCATTTATTTGATAAATTAATAAATAAAATGTGTTATTCTACGTGCAACCAAGGTTTCGAAAGCGATCCTGTAATAGTCAAATACTGCGCTTGAGAATGACAGAATTCTTGTCGAAACCTCTGCCCCACGTAGAAGAAAATGCAAAAGGAAATGCTGGTAAATGCTGAATATTAAATACTTATATTTTTATCATGTTAAGATAGTGTTGTTCATGACTTTTGTAAAAGTTATTAAAATTTCCAAGAAATACAAATATGTTAACAAAAAGTGCTTTACGAAAACTACAACCCTATTATATATTTTAATTTTTATTGAATTCATTGGTCACTTTGGTCAAAATTCGATAATGTGTTGCTTCCATCTGATGTAGGTACAATTAATACTTATGTAGATTACTAATATAATTATTATGACTGTATGTTGGTATATAGAGCTTGTGTTATCTGTTGATCAAATTACTATTTCCCTTTTGTGAATATATAGTAATGACATGGAATTAATATAATCTAGCTGTCAATTTACTTACGTACACAATAGGTATCTACTGTAAATGTAACGGGAGTCCGCTCACTATCCGGCTTTAGCATTTTAGAACTTTCCAGTACCTATGTGATACCTATATTAGTTAAACCCAGAATAACAATACCTCTACATGATGTAGCAGATATTATGGTTTATCATAGTTGATTTATAAGCTTCCGGTATGTTTCCCGGTAGCTCAATCAGACAAAACACGCCTCGCGAATAGAATGAGTTGAGAGTTCAAGTCCCTAACTAACAAACAAGATAGGTAACGTTTTCTTTTATATGCTTGCTTCTGTTGTTATAATTATGTTAAATTTATATATATATATATATATATATATTCGATCTTAACTTGCTAAGAAAATAATGCCTTTGTACAATTACATTCTCTGAACTGGTTTCTGTATAGTTAAGATGATTTTTTCTCATTTGAGATATAAATCATTACATTATGATGGTTTTGATCTCAATAATTCTCAGCGAGGAATTAATAGTAATAATATAACATTTCATTGAAAAAAGGTCTAAAAATGTTGTAGGTCCATAAAACAAGTCTTCTCATATGCGCAAGTATCCCTATATTATTAATTTTTGTTTGGGTAAGTTTTCATATGACATCGCATTTAATTTCTTCAGTTCAGCTATGAAATAGGTTACCCAACTTTTTATTGATAAATGTGTTTAAAGCATGTTTATAACACTCGATTTACTGGCTTTTCACTATGGCAAAGTGAAAAGCCAGTAAATCGAGTGTCCAGCAAAACTCGGTGATGTTCAATTCCTTTAACAATTTTATTAAGAGCCCTGAAAAAAGTTTCTTGATAAGATCAACCAAATTTTGCAAGTCGCGAAAGACCTTGCCGAGTCTCCATTATCCGATATCCGTTAAATCTCTTTTTTTACTATTCTAGGAAACAGTAGCTGCCTTCCCTCTTTTCTCCCCTTCAAAAGTGGGCGTTTCCTGTCAGGTGGAGTTAAATAACAAAAGTTAACGAACTCAGATAATATTATGACGTGGAATTTCAATTTTTAATTTATTCAAATAAAGATGAACAATGGAGTCAACAAACTATAATAATACGTATTTTTTTATTTGTTATTGACATATTAAATACTAAACATTTCATTGACATTCTGTACCGACACTCCAATATTTTATGATTTGACTTAAATTATTATTGTTATGAAATGATTCCCTTTTGTGTTTTGTTAATTCTTGTTTTCCAACTGTGTTGTGAAAGAGATATTTTATTTGTATATTGTTTGTTCTTGAACATGTAAAAGGCTCACGCCGTGGATTGTGAAATAAATAAATAATAAATAAATAAAATACAGCATTTCTGACAAAGTGCAACACAAAAAATATTTTTGTTTATTTTTACTTTGATATGTATGTAAAGATTGTTTAGTACTATTTTTAAACTGTAAAAAGCGAAAGCCGTTTATTGCTTAGATAAAGAAATATTATTTATTTATTGTCTTAAGGGACACAAAAAGTTCAACATAACAAATGCCAACATTTAAATTTCTTCAGTAAATAAACCAATCAAGGTCCCGCAAATTACCCAAGCAAATGACGAACACGTTACTAGCAAACAGTAATAATATACACTTTAACTTAAAAATCAAAAACAAAAAACAAGACAAAAATTATGAAGATAAATAGATAAAAATTACATTACAATCAAATTTACAATAATTAAAAATAGTTAACAATAAGACTTTATCTAAACTTTTCCCTTCAAATTTTTATCAACGAAATAAGTGTGTATAATAAAAGTGTTAGAATGTAACCTACATATTATCAGCTGAATCGTATTATTGCACCTGTTATCTCCTATACCTACGTTGATTTGACCACGTGGATCAAATTCTTAAAGACGGCCGTGTGGTGAGTAAGAAAAACCGAAGTGCGTGCATGAGAAACTGTATGAATGTGGAGGAAGCGAAGGAAGTGTGTAAAGATAGATCAATCTGGCGTTCCGTTCTCTATACCTACCCCACTTGTTACACGGCTTGACCGTATAGTATAGTAGGTTTAGTATTTATTGTGCCCTCAAACTCAAGCAGTGTCCCCAATAAAGAAGTCTTCTACTCATTTATTTGGTTTTTCATGTTGTAGCAAGCCAGCTTACGAATGTGTTTTTATATTTTGTATGTAGGTATATAAAAAAGCACTCCACACCATTGACTTATTTTACCGCATAAAGTTTGATATTGAAGGAACTTATTATTCTTCTAAATACTTTTTACTCTACTGATTATGACTGTATTATTAATTTGGAAGTTTTTTCAGCGCCAACTTTACAGTCGGTTGTTATTCACTAGCATTGGCAAGACTTTTCGACTCAAAGCACACGCGAACAATGAGCCAATTATCATATTTTCACACAAAAGATGAAGAAAATTACTTCAAGTGGAAAATATCAAAACTTTTCAACAAGAAAAGTTACTTCTTCGTAATATGTACAATCACTATCTGTATCTATACCGTGTGGTCTCAACTTTGTAAAATTTTGTATTAGGTATAGGTATGGTTCATTTTATATACATATAGTCATTGAATAATTAAAATGTTTAATTTATCAGTTTGAATAATTACAAAATGTTTTTTTCTACTACTTCTACTACTACAAATTCACTATATAACTCAAAAGTAAAGTGGCCAGCCTGAAGCTACGTAAATGTCTCGAACGCCTGCCTTTTTATAATTTTTTCCTTTTTTCTGCAAATATTCAAATGATTTGTTAAAGACCGGGGGGTTAAAAAGGCCACTTTATATGAATCATAATAGGATCATATTAGAAATTGTAAATTGATTTAACGGCAACATTTCACAAAATATGAATCATTTGATGAAATGAATTGCGGGTGAATCGCGTACAATCGTGACCATTTTACAAAAATTAGAGAAATTCCTACGGAACTGCTGGCAATTCGGGAAATGAATCATCTGAAGATGAATTGCTCAATGTGGCCATTTTAGACCCCCTGGAAGTAAATTATTCTGAAAATATAATGGATAAATGGAAACATTTTATTTTTTATTTTTTTTTATTTCACAACACAATATAATAATTAAAGATACATATAATTTAAACAATCAACTAGGTATTACACAATAAAAAACCATAAGCATTGCCCCAATCAGAATTTATCCTAGTTTAAGGGGTTTATCAAATAGCACCTCCAATCAACTGATGATGAAATAGGTAGGTATGTCCCGATAATTTTATTCCTTTTTACAAAACCAGGACAATCTTAATGTCTATAAAATGTATTTATCTCGTTGCCTTCCCCACTTATGAGATATACACCGTGATAATATACAAGTATAGGTACCTACCTACTATGAGGAGTATAAAAGCAAAACCGCCACTTGGTTTATTTTGAGAAAACAAAAATAATCTAAATCTGTGTTGTTATTAGGCCTCAAACTCATTTATATTTCCTTCTCATATTTCGCTGAAATGAATTATCTTCTGACACACAAATTATGTATGACAGAATCCTCGTAATCAATACTTTATTAAAGGAAAAAGTGTCGGTTTGGAAATTGACCACATGACCGTTGAAGATTATGAATCCGAACAATGTAATCCATATTGAATTGAGGATAATTGTTGCATGTGATTGGCTGATTGGATTCGTCAAATTTAGAACAATTTCAAGAACACCGTTTACTGAACTTTATTTTGTAATTACTAAGACTAGCTTTCATACATTTTACGAGGTTTTTCTAATGATTACTTATTGACTGTTAACAGCTGTGGTTTTTTAAAAAAAGAACCCACAACAAAAATTAAACTTAAAAACAAATAAAATAAACTTCTCTTCTCCCTATATACCTACATACATATAACTTTATTGATTTCTCATCTGAAATTCGAAATTGCTTTTTATTATATATTTTGACCTTTATAACACTAAACTTTGCTTTTTGCTTAAAATATGAAACCTACGTAAACTTTTTTACTCGCACTCAAATTCACATCATCATCACCATCATCGCCCTCAAGGCTCCTCTCAAGAGCACAGGGCAGAAACCAGGCTCCTCCATTCAGAGCGTCTCTGTGTTAATCGCGTCAACTCTTTCCACGACATTCCTTGCGCTTTGATGTCGACGGAACCCTTGCGGACGGAAAACGCTCTTTTTTGACGACTATCATTGGGCATTATCAGAACATGTCCCAGCCAGGACCATCGTCTCTCCAGTTTTACGGAGATTACAAATCTCTGCTGGGTGCACCGGCGCACAGAATCATTTGTGACATGTTCATACCATTTGACATCCGAAATCCTTCTTAGACACTTGTTTTCAAAGCTAAGTATCTTCTGGTCTTGAGCCTTGGTTAAGTGCCAAGACTCACAGTCATAAAGAAGGATTGGGATGATGCACGTATTGAACAAGCGACATTTTGTCCTGATGTTGAGTCCAGACGCCTTCCAAACTTTGTCCATATTATTGGATACCCCGCTAGCAGCTCCTTCCTATAATGACTTCTATTTCAAATGTACGTCTGACTTTTAGTGTCATGTTTCTTATAAAAAATCCGGCTAAAGTTAATCTCGACTTTAAATTTTGATAAGACATAAAATAAAGCCCCAAAATACACCATGGAATAAAACTCATTGCTGAAAAGTTATAATTTGTATTAGTGTATTAATTGAGTAAATGAATCATATATTTTTTGGTAGTTAACTTATTGATTAGACCAGGTATAACCTTATTCATAGACTAACCATAGACAGTAGCCCAAATCTGGATGTGCATTATTTTTTAATTGCAGTACAACTTAAAAGAAGTCATCGAGTTTTCTCCAGCTTAATATACGTCATGTCAAATGTTTTTTGTGTGTTTTTTTTGGTTAAAAGCAGATAAGACTTAAAATATAAATAAACATACTCTAATGTAGCGTATAAGGTAAATTGTATAGAATAATAATATTATTATTGCTGAATGAATTTTTCCCAAGTCTGATTTTTCTTTTTGTATCACGTCTGAAGCATTATACGGATCGCTAGATGAAACAAAATTGTCACAAAAATCTAATTTAGCATTATTTTCTTCGCAAAAACTTTCCCCTCCTTTTTTGTGAATTTCATATGCTAAACTGCGTCTCGAGCCTTTTTGTAAAAATATAAGTACATTTGATTCTATAATATTATATTAAAAAAAGTTTCACTATATTTCTTTTCATAAATTTTATATCATCTTCTTATATGAGAAATTTATTAAAGTGATACTAGCTTACTCCCAATGCTGGCATGTCCCAGAATTTATTCTTTTGCAATCGGGAGGATTTTAAGAAACAATATTGAGTAGAGAAATGTGACTTTAAAAATTCAAGTACGAAAAAAAAATCAAACAAAGGTAATTCTATGTATCTATCTATTCCCTCACGCCATATCCCAAGTGGGGTAGGCAGAGAGAACGGAACGCCAATTAGATATGTCGTTACATACTTCTTTCGCTTCCTCCACAGTCATACAATTTCTCATGCACGCACGTCGGTTTCTTTTACTCAAAACACGGCCGTCCTTGAGAATTCGATCTACATGTTCAAGCCATGTAGTAAATTGTAATTAACTAAATGATATTATTTTGCGGAGTCCCGAACAAATACTTTTGTTTAAATTTTACATATTTGTTTTACACATTCATTGAATCATACCACATATTTTGAATGTTTCACTTTTAATTTCATGTAAAATATAGCTTGCATTGCAGAGGACATGTCTATTATCAGATTATATAATATTTTTTTTGTGAATTATCTGGAAATGTATATATAAAATTTCTTACCTTTATTGTATATGATTATATGAAACATAGACCTTAAAAGTTAACTCAGTGAACAGGCTCGGAGCATTCAAAATGTGGCTCCATTACTGAATGCTTAGAATTCCCTGGGCAGACTTGGTTACCAATACTAAGGTCCTGAGCTGAGCTAGAGTTGATTGGAAGCTGCTGTTAACCATCAAGGTTCCCTATTTAAAAAAAAAAGATATCTGGGTTTCGTTATAAACCAAAACACAACCTTGTACACCTTTTACACTAAGCTAAAGGCATGTGTCGTGAAAGAGGAGTTTGCCGCCACCCGAAAACGAACCACGGACCCCTTGTTCACGAGGCCGAAACTCTACCTCCAGGCTACTGGCGAACCCTTATTGCTTTTTGGATTGATGTTTATTGAAAATACATTATAAGCATACTTACATACATACATACAACTGAACATTACATAAATTTATAAAGTTCATATTAACACTCTGAAAGATATATTAAATTTGTTAACTGAAATGAGATAAATTAAATTATCGTTAAAACGTTAAAAAAAGACATTGTAGTGAGATAGCATAAAACGTGTATTAATCAAAAATGTAATATTTTGTTTGACTTTCGGCCATCTCAAGGACGTTGTTAATCTGATTTTCTGTACAAAAATGCTGGTACATGTTTTTGAAATGTACCACTAATACCTACTACTACTACTATACCATCACGGCATATCCCACAAGTGGGGTAGCCAGCAGATCAGCTGCATGTAAGAAACATGCAAATGTACATACAAAACATTGAAATGTACCAGCATTTATAATTAAAAGTTTGGGTAGTATAGTTGATTACAAATATTGGTGTACGAATATGTAAATAATAAAAAAATATAAACTGTGTCCTAATGAAAGAAACAACCTCAGTAAAAATATTCGAAGAAATCATTTGAAAATAATGATTATTTTACTGCAGATTACACAATTATATACTATTTTAACCTCCTGAGTCCTGAGACATTTTTTGATCATTTTTTTTATTTTTTTTTGTGACATATGAGTCTAAAATAACCTAAAAGACATTAAAAAAATGTTTAAAAAAATCCTCGTGGAAAATTCAGAATTTTCTTAATGTCATATATATAGGTATATTACCTATTAGAAATTGATTGGTAGTACATATGTTATTTCTTTTTCTTTTTGTATACCTATTGTTTTTCTCTTTATGCATTATTTCTCTTGACTGTTCCTTCTTATTTGTATTATTTGTAAAGGCTGATACAGCCGTTTATTATGTAAAATAAATAAATAAATAAATAAATAAATATATGACAAAAGGTCTCAGTGCAGATAAATAAAATTAATGAAACAAAATATTTTGTAGCAAAAAAACATCACCATTGAATAAAACAATGATTATAAAATGTAATCCGAATAAAAAAATAAAGAAAAATTCATTGATTACTCTTAAATAAAAAGATAACTTATATGTCTGCAGAGCCTTACATGTCACTTCGTCCGCCATTTTTAAAACAATTCTCACATTTTTAAAACAATTCGCTAGTTGCTCCATAAGCAATGTGTTATAAAAAGATTATCTCTCTCTCTCTCTCTCTCTCTCTCTCTCTCTCTCTCTCTCTCTTTCTGGCATTGCACCCAATAGTTGAGTGATGCTGCCATTATCAAAACGGTGTGTATCAATCCACATCAAAATTATTTCAATACAAAATATAAAATGAGAACTAGTTTTCTATCAAATAGGTATATATTATTTGCTTTGGTACTAATATTATACAAACATCAAATACATCATCGTACACATACTACGAAAGAAGCAAAATAGTTACACTACCCTCTACCCCCACGCACAGAGCGAGGGAATATTGTTGCAAAATTATCGTTATCCAAAAATGAACAAAATACAAAACAACATAATTACGTAGGTACCGATCCACTATAATACAAGTAGGGTGGTTCAATATAATACAACCAATTAATTTTTTAAACTTCTGATGATTGAAATATATAAAATAATCCACTCACAACATTTTATCATGTTTTATTAAATGGTTTAGTATACAATTGTTTATCTCATAATCATGCATTGATAGGAGACACACAGCACTTGTAGGAAAAGGCACCCGTAGTCTCCTTAAGTACCTAATGAGATCCTCACTTGGTAGTAGGGGGCAGTTAAAAATTACATGGTCTATTGTCTCATCCTGCTGTTCACACCCACACAGTGGAGATTCCACTACGTGAATTCTAGACAAATGAGATGCAACCGTGCAGTGTCCAATTCTCAGTCTACAAAGGAGGGAGGTTTTGACTTTTGACATTTTTGTGATGCAGAACCACGGGATGGTTAGAATATCAGTTTGGATAGATTTATAGTGGGATCCTGTGGTGGTACATTCATTACCAACGGTTTTATCGTATTGAGGATATCCCCCATTGGTAAGACGAAGCGACCGGGAACAACACCACTTGAGCAGCCCTTTTTGGCCAAGTTATCAGCTAACTCAATGCCATTATATACCTACATGGGATGGTATCCATACCAATGTAAATTCAATATTTCTCAATGACGCAATATGCAGTAGATTTCTGATGTCGCAAACCAAGTTATCGTTTATCGAATTTTTAACAGTAGATGTTAGTTTGTCCATAAGGCTTTTAGAATCTGAAAATATTACAGTAGGAGTAATTTTATTGGAGACGATGTATACCAGGGCCTCTCGGAGTGCTACACACTCAGCGGTGAAAACCGAGGATAATGGATGAAGTTGGAAACTCCTTTCCAGATTCAATGATGGGATGCAGAAAGCAGAGCCAGTATCCCCATTAGGAGTTTTCGAGCCGTCAGTAAATGCCAAGATAGCTGAGGGCCATCTCTCTTGTACTTTTTGCGCAAATAATCTGTTCACTGCGTGTGGCATTAAGTTAGAAATTGATTTATCAATACCAATTGACTGAATAATGATTGGAAAATGGACAACTGCAGCAAAAGCTGGAAAGCAAAAGCTGGAAAATGGACAAATGCAGCAATATATGGGGGTTGTCAAATTGTTGTAATAACTTTTTTTGTATTTCAGGAGTCCAAGGACACTTATTTATCCGTTTAGGCGACAATTTATTTATCTTATTTATTTATTTATTTATTTTATTCTTCACTGTACATTGTTTACAATAATACAAATTTACATAGAAAATATCATTTATACAATTCAATGTATCTTTCAACTCTCTCTAGTCTGTCAGTACTACTATGGCAGTTTTGGCATCTCCGACCCTACCACATCATTGGAGGTAGTCAGCGAAATATTTATCACAAGCTCTCCTCTCCGTCCCAATAAAATAATAAGATATTCAGTATGGGTTTCAAACCACATCGCAGAATGTAAAATGTAACTGTCTTCATTTTGCCTTTTGCAGGACACCTAACTTACGGAAAAGAGTGTGAGTAACTTTATACCGAGTGCTCTACGGCGTAGTCGTTTTTTATGGCACAGAAAATGTGATACGTAACACTTAAAGCCTTATGATATTTTTTTTTTCAATTTATCTTGTTTTACTTTATTGAGTTAGTTGGAAGATATCGCGTCCCTGCGATAAACTTGCCCATTGTGCAAAATATTTGTAAATACCAAGTTGTTATCTCATTCTTTTTGTTCAAATATTTTGTACAATAAAGTTTATTATTATAATTTTTATTATTAAAGCATACTATTATGCAATCAAGGAATGTCCAACAAGTGGGGAAAACAGCAAGCAAATAGCAAATTTCATTTTTCCTGCTGAGTTCGCCTCGGCGAAAAGCTTTTATGGTATATGTGAAGGACGATATTTTTAGAATTTTAATAATATGAACAATTAACATAATGGTCACAAGATTTTTTTTTGAAAAAAGAACACGCACCTTTTCAATATCGGGAATACAAAGCAGATGTAATGAAATAATATTGGCTTAAATGAAATCCTCAATTGATTCCTGCCATAGCAAAAAATGTAAAGAATTAAATAACAAATAGGTACTCATCAAAGAAGTTACCTTCACCTCGCCCACACACACATACTGACATAAAAGCAATCCTTGTACGTACGCCATTGCTTCCAAAATATACATTTCTTTCTGAAAGAGATCTATATTATTTATAGAAATAAGGTTTTTGGAAATATCCAATCTAATTCAATTCTGTTTCCTTGTTCTACTGTACCTACACGAGAATGTAATATATTGTAGCTTCAATGTCTCTAGCTCTTCACGCGAAAGGCAAATATCAAATATGTATGTACGTTAAGTGTATTCATATTAGATAAAATGTTTTGTGTTCATTGTTAAAGGTTCTATATAAACACATACTAACTCATAAAATATATTTCCATCGTAAACTATTTTTGCTTATACTTTTTCCTTACGTTATTCGTACTCTCGTAGAAGAAAATTTGAATTTAAAAGTATATCTCTTCAATTTTAACTTGAAACTATCTACATTTTCATAATATGGATATTGAGAAAAGAACAACCATATAAATTCATTTTAATGAAAAAAATGTTACTATTTAATAAAAATCTCTATACAGTGGGCGATTTTATGGCAATTATAAAATTTTTCCAACCACATTCATCTTATTTTTAACATATTTATGTGTGGATTAAATAATATTAGATCTACCTAACTAAATAAATGTAGACTCATCATTGTTCAGTTAAGTTACTAGCTAAAAGTAAGCATTTTTCTCTTTTCAATCTTAAAATTTCACTTTGAAAGATAGATAGACATATTACTTCCTTCATAATATTTTTTTTTAGAATACTGGCAATGCATTCTTGTTTGGATGATTTCCGCCATTTAAAACCTTCATAATATTTATTAATTAATTAATAACTCGCCCTCTGTATATTGATTGTATTTAATTTGAATGTATACCTTTTATGTAATTTATTGTTTGTAATCAATGTACAGTAAAGAATGGATAAATAAATAAATAAATATTTATTTATTTTAATATTAAAGACTTGTATTCTTATGATTTGCTTAAGTTATCGTTGTTAATTTTAGTGTTTTTTTGACTGCTTAATGATATAAAAAGTTAAGATGAAGCATACATACCTTAAGGTTTTTTAAATGTTTATCAATAAAATTATTCCTTTAACCCAACTTCTGCCAACCTTTGAAAGAATGATTTGAATTTTATGCTGTTGAGAATAAAAAATGTGTAAATTGTATAAGATAGTGTATGTTTGTATATCATATGTTGGATTCAGTGCCGTTTAATGGAGCCATCCATCTCAAGGGCGCGGGAAACTATGTTTGAAGAGCGATGTATTCAACTTGCTCCTGAACGTTATTATTGATTGGTTATCAGGAAGGTTCTCGAGAAGTCAGTTCCAGGTGACTGGTGCTGCGACACCAAAAGCCTTATCATGAAAACATGACTTGTTTTCCCTATTGATCTCGTCTAGCATATTGGTGGATGTATGTATGTGCTGAGCATAGGGATCTGTTTGCAGGTGTTTTGAGAACACAGAGCTCAGAAAGTAGTGACTGAGGTGCCATATTATTCAGAGCCTTGTAGACTATAAGGTACAATTTGTATGTATTCATATTACAATAAAAAAAATTACTGAAATATTTAGTCATTCAACCTTATTAATTTATTTCTTACGAACAAGCAGCATCAGTGAAGAAGTTTAATAAATTTTATACGATTTACTGTTGAAACGTACTCGTATAAAGGTTCTTATACGTATTTATATTAGGTATTTGAGAAATAATATTACGTTTGTATACGAATTATTATATTTGTTTAAGTACATAAATATTATCATACAAAGAGCTTATACGATCTCCTTTTGAGTTTATTCAACCAATTGTGAAATGATATCTTTTGTACATGTACTCGCGTTGGATTTCTTTTGAAGTTATTACCATCGTATCTCCTGCTTTGATTTCTAAGCTCGAAATGTTTTCAACTTTGAAACTCTGCAGTTGGCTCAGAAGAAAATTACAAAGCATAAAAACTATGAATTAGTCCTTGCAAAAGTTTAAAAAGTTATTATTATTTTAAACTATTAATATTTACTTCTACAAAATTGTTGCTCATGCAACCATGCATTAATAACAATAACTCTAAGCCCGCATAATCCTCTTAAAATACTGGTTCTCAGTTTTAAAAAAAATATGAAGTCTCTCTATTTTTTAAATAAAATCTAGGAGGCATTAAGTTATTTTGTATAAGGAGATATTAACTCAGTGAAATTTCAGGACAAATGCCATAATATTATTCACAGTAACGCGCAGTAATATTGTCAATAAACAATATTTTGGTAGCCATCATAAAATAAAGTAACGAAATAAACAATTTGCATTAAAAGAATTGATAATAATTTATTGATTTTTGGTATTTCGTATTTCTACAAACTTCATTCTCCCTACAAGTTCTGTGGAAAATAATATGGAACAAAGTTGTCTTGTGGATGCCATGTACAAGTAGTATCTATAGCAAGGCGTTTGACAGGTGAACCATTCTATTCCAAAACAGAAACTTGAACGGGTGAGGTTTTGTGGTGATTTGTTAGATGTTGGATTGATTACACACAGGCAATTGTTACAAATTAGGTCAACTAGGCTCTATTTTACACACTAATTTATTTGATATTTATCTAAATGACATTTTTTAATGATTTTGTCGATTCGTTTAAAACTTTACTCACCAATTCAATCGATCAGTAACTGTTTAAAATTCTAGCGAAGATTGATAACCGCGTTCCTATTATTGATGCTCGATATCTTCACACATTTTACATTACCGCATTTGCTAAAAATTATGATAGAAATAGTTTTATTCGCAGTTTTTGTGAAAGCTATCACTGTGCATCAATGAACTGATATTTTTTAATTATTTGTTTCAAAGTTCAAAGAATGATGATGAGTAGGTATGTAATACAGTTAAAAACTTTTGTCTCTTCTTTATGATAAGTTTTCTAAACTTCTCTTTTCCTAATGATCTACAGCCATATAGAAATATTGGTATTATATTAGAATTGAACCGATGACTCTAAATTCTATTCATGTTATTTAATTACCCGCTAGAAGCATCTTTGTGGATTGGGAATTTCGTCGGTAATCATCTTCTAGCGTTATAGTTGTTCCCAAGTAGGTATTTATTTCAATTTTTTCAATTCCAATTGTATACCTATTCAAGAAATTAAAACATATTGACCTGGAGTATTTGATTAAACCCAAGCATCAATGGGAAATCAGTACTTCATCTTACCAATATAGATTTTTGGGCTAAGAAGTAATAAGTTTTCATCAAAAGCAATACCATATATTAATTATAATAGAATAATTACCTATGTATCAATCGTTGATAGTGTCATTTTATCATCTACGATTCTAAGATATCTATTAATTTGCATTTACATAGAAGAACTCTATATCTAACACACTTTCTATCTACATACGTATATACAATATCGACTGTGCTCAGGACAAAGGCTTTAGACTTCATAAGTAAAATTTTGTAGGAGAAGCGAAAAATGTAATATTAAGAAAATGTCTAATTATTGTCATATTATTTTTATGCAGTTTTTTTATTATGTCACAAAAATTCAAGAGGAAACATTCAGGAATTATCAAAGTTATAAGCAAAAAATGCTGATTAAGTCTTTTGTACTGACAGTATGTCGCATCTTTGGGGTTAGGCGGTTTGGTGCCTTTTACATCGCTGTAACATTAAGTCTGAATGTTTTTTTTTTTGTATTTATTATGAAACTCATTCTGTTTTGAGTTCTTTATCCTATGCGATATTTGCTAAGTCCTAGCCAAAATAAAATATTTTGCTTTTTTTACAAAAACTAGACGTTGAGGGAATGAATCCTTTAACCAGAATGTGTACAAGACACGAATGCTTGATTTTAAAACATAAAACCACTTTTTCCAGAATTGTAGTTGAATACCTTTGTTCTAAGCACAGTCAATGTATACACAAGCTCAATGCTTTGTATTCAATACAGTATAATACCTAATTAGATACCGTAATTTACAAGGTATAATATATTATCAAGGGCGTATCCAAGGAAGTGAGGAAAAAATGTTCGTCTAAGATCTTGAAAATAACAGGAAAGAATAGGAAAAGTACGAACAATTGACTTCAGAATAATTTCCCCCCCCCCTGTACCCCAAATAGATAACACTTAAAATACCTCAAGTGAGATAGCTGGGATCGTGTTTAGATGGAAGAAATCACTTTGAAGTGATAATCTATAAATAAATTTAGTGAAAAAGAATAAATAAATAAATAAATAGCCTGCAGACTAACTGCATACAATAAACATGCAAGTCATAATTTTGGATTTAATTTTTGTTGTTATTATTTTGAATTTACCTGTTAATGTTATATTTATTTGTATGGTTTTGATTTTACAATATAAAAAAGTATTGATATTTCTAATATTTTTCTTTCTTTGTTTTCAGGTAAGATTCCGAATTTGGGGTATTGTTTCTGTACTTGGATCTTTTTCCAAAATGCAAGTATTTAAACTTTTGATTATCATAAAATAAAAATAATAAATTTAATTAAAAATGAAATAATCTGATAACTAAAAATAGTTTATTCGTGTGGTCAATATTAAAATAAATTTATATTATGTTCCTATAACAATTTAAAATATTTATAATAATTAGTAATAAATATGTAAGTGGATACATTTTTAATATCTCGATATCCATAAAAAAAAACATGTAGGTACTCACTACAGTTTTATAATTTTAATTAATTTCATGCATGTAATTTACAAGTAAGTAGGTACTGTATTTGAATTTTGTCGTTGCATATTCAAAACGGAGTTTGTGAATTTTTAAATGTTTTGACATTTTTCTAGAATAAACTGTTTATAATCACATCATAATCATTTTATAATGTGATTTATGGCCGGTTTCAATAGCCTATCTATCCGTGACTGTCGATTGAAATCTATGATTTAAAATATAGAACACAATAGATTTCAATCGACAGTACCGGATAGATAGATTATTGAAACCGGCCATTATAGTATCAAATATTAAAATTCTTAAATCTTCCGGCGACAATTTGGAGCTTTCTCCGAAGAAATATTGGAATGAATGCCTTGTTTTCCCATCCATGAGACGTAATGGAGGCATTCATTCGAATATTTCTTCGGACAATGCTTCGAATTGTCGCCGAAAGATTTAAGATTTTTGCTTGATGCTTGATGATTGACGTTCGCATCCAGCTGTTTGTACGCCGCAAATGAGTAAGCCTAAATAAAAATGTTCGCACATATTATGTACCTCTTTTAGGTAAAACATACAAACTACGTTGCACAAATCGAACACATTAAACTTTTACGTAAATTGAAACAAATATTTCTTTCTGCTTTAGACTATTTATCGTGTGAGTGTCATAGCTATCATTAAGATAAGTTGTTGTTTGTTTAGTATTGCGCTTGACGGAACTTGAAGCAGTACTCCACCCTTTTCGCAAAGACGGTGGTGTTTGTCAAATTAGGCTACCAGGAAATATACCAGAGGCTTCCTCAATGAGAGCATTACGCATAAATATTCTTCTGACACACATCAGTATGAAAATCTTGCCAAAGAACAGTGTATTACCAAATGTCTCTCCGAGCATAAGAGGCACGTTATTTGTTAAATTTACAAAAATAATATCATAAATAATGACTTGTTATAAAAATTAAATTTGTTTATAACTTAATTTTGCTGACCGAAGGTACTTGTTGGAAGTCCATTTCAAGATAATTGAAAAAAACACAATATGTAGTTAACTTCCAAATGACTTTTATTAACTTCGCGTACTAGTATTTGGAGACTCTCGACTCCATCATCAGGCGATTAGTAAAAAGTCAGTTCACTTTTTACTAATCGCCTGATGATGGAGTCGAGTGTCTCCAAATATTAGTACGCGAAATTAATAAAAGTCATTTGGAGTTACCAACCAATTATATGAAACATTATATAGATACAAATCAATTTTAACTAAGAATACAGAGACATAATAATACCTACATAATTACATATGTACGTACAATAGATAGTTAATAGACAAATGGAGTGAGATTATTATTTAACGTTTCCACCTCCTAGAGCTTTCTTGCCAATTAAGCTTTTGTAATTTTACTCCCTTGTTGTTGTGCTGTATATGAAGGGCTGTTGGATGTTTGTAAGGTTTTCATTGTGACATTCAACTACTCCTATGTGTATAACATTACATTAGTTAAACAAAATGTTTGTTTAATTTACTGTAACAAAGAGGTAGGAACATTATTTGTTTAATAACTTTATCACGAATCTATTCTAAATATCTAATTGATATGATCTAATACAAGTATGATACCTTAAATATTGTAAACAAACTTAAACTAATTATAAGGTAAATTGAAATGAGTGTTGCTTTCTACTACAGATTACAGATTGTGAGAGAGACACCTTTCGACTAATCAAGTCATTATCAATCTTGATTATCAGAATAACATGCATATTTAGTACTTTAAATTATCCTGTTGACTGCTCGACTTGTGGAATATGACGTAGTGGCAAAGCAGTAGTAGTGTTTAGATATTTTTTCTATTTACTAATGTATGCCAATTTTAAACATCTAGGAGGGGAGCACCTTCCAATTCGATACCAATTTTCCATACTTTTAAATTATTTTTTTCTACTTATTTACTATTCTCAAAATCTTGAGCAGAGACAACAGTTGGCCCAGTTTGCAAATAGGTGATGTCTGGGTGTGAGATGAGTCTCTCTTCAATAAATTAGCTTGTCTCTCTTTGGGATGCTCTTATATTACAGATAATTTCGTTTGCAGTTTCCGACAAATCAATATAAAAAATTCAAATAGGGTGGAGACGCTATATTGTACCGCCTATTAAATCGTACCACCTCGATATTTCCGAAAGTACGCATATTTTTTATAACATTTTAACTCAAATTTCATCACATAAACAACTCTATCATGTTGACGTTTTCATTTGATTTGTTTGTGTCTAAATAAATATATCATGAAAAAAATATTATTTTTTGGCAATTCGATATAATTTTTTCAGCTGGTATCTAAGGGCATAACACATTAATGGGTAATTATATTACTTTGTAATTATTACCGTTTTAATTCGAAATTTGTATAGTTCGAAAAAGTTTTTGCAATTCGAACAAAGTTTTGAGTTTGGTTTGATATTTGTTGTTTTCTGATATTTGAGCGAGTTCTTAAAAATCGTACCACTATGATGCTTCTAAATCGTACCGCTACGATATAGAGAACCTTTAGTAGTAATTACTTGGTATATTTTTAATTTATTTGGTAGGTAAATAGAAAATAATCTCAGAAACTGTTATTGTTTTTAGAGTAAATAGTTCTTTCTCCATATTACGTTGTACTAGGCTAAATATATTTTAAGAAGTATTATTATTTGTTTCGTTACTGTTGTGCTATTTTTTGTTTAAAATTTACGTAGAGGTACGATTTAAATACCAGTAGTACGATATAGTAACCCGGTCTGCTATATCATACCGATGACTACTTTTTTTTCAAAACTATTTTTTATAATGTTTATGTCACTTTTGACCTTCTTGAAATACATTATTAGATAGCCAACTAAATACTCTTTCATTTTTTGTATTGAAATATTTACCATGATATTTAGTTTTTACAAAAAATCACTTTCCGCAAAACCGGTACAATTTAGCCAACTTTCCCCTATATTTAAATAAAATACTGTATCACTAAACAGAAACCTCGATTGGAGAACCATGTCTACACAATGCAACATTGTGTAGAATCTAATCGGAAGAAGTGTGAAAGGTGTCCAAACGCTTACGAATTGGCTCAAGGCTGACTTAAGTGATCACTTTCGGTGTCCATGGACAACCGGTGTGGTGTTACATTGTGTAGACATGGTTCTCCAATCGAGGTTTCTGATTGGTTCTGTCATCTGCACTCAAATCCGGTTAAACAATAAAAAATTAGTAAATATTCTAAACATTAACTGTATCACTTTTAGAGACCAAGGAAATAAAACTACAGATGTTTATAAAATAATATAATTAGATAATATGTTAAGTGTATCTGGGGTCTATGGAGGTGGGCTACACTTACATTCCAGACACACTTTATTGAGAGCAAGTAAGAGTGTATAGATAAAAAGGCAAACAATGGAAAAGCATGTAAAGGTGGAGGGAGAACTTTGATGTGAATTACATCATTGGCACTGGTGTTTTTTTTTTGTTGTTTTATAATTTTAACAAATTCTAAAAGATTTATTTTCTTTCCATTTGAATGAAATACTTCTTTCTACCATGCTGTTTTTTTTTTAGTCTTAGTAAAAAAACATTTGTTTTTTTTATTTCATTATAGAAATTTACTACTTAAGCACTGATACAGTGAAAAGAAGATAGTTGAAGTAAAAACTATCGTAAATTAAAAAAAAGCTTTAATTTTAACATCAAGTGTTAGAAAAAGACAACTTGAATTTAGCGCTAGAATATGGCACCGATCCTGAACGCCCTAGTTCTTATTGACTCGGAGAGGACATTTTTCGATCACTTGTTGAAATATTTCTCTTTTTTAACAGTCTTTTTTTCCTAAGGTACAAATTAGATTTAGCTCTAGTGGTTTCAGGCAACAATTTTAAGTAGGCGCAGAGAAAATTATTCAAATAATTAATGAAATAGCTTTATTTATAAATATAAGCCTAAACTTTAAATGCAAAAATATTCATGGGTATAAAAAAATAGTATGTTATCACATATAAATAAAATTCAAGTTGTATTTATTCTATAAATTGAATTTATTTATTTCCTTTTTCAAAAACAGGGCCTTCTGAATCGTAAAATTTGTGAAACTCGCTATATTCTTGATTAATGCACATAATTACGTTATATTATGTAGTATGCACGGTAAAAAACATACCATATTATTATATAAATAAAACAAATGGTTGAATTATAAACATTTTCTAATTTTTTTTTTATAATGAAATTTGTTTTTGATGTGTATGCAGTTTGTCATAATAATTAAGAAAATCCAAGGGTTGTAAATAAATAAATCAAGGTGTTTTTTAAGATTAATCTTGGTTTTAAAATTTTATTAACACTCTTTAAGGATAATTTGTTTAAAATATCACCACTCAACCTATCATCATTGCGACGGTAATCTTCAAAAATTATTTTCACTATATTAAAACTAAAATGATAAAATCGCATTTATAAATGTTCAAAATATTATATTTATATAAAAAATAATATATATGTGATCCAGAATTTTAAATATTTTATAAATACAATGTTTCTAATTTTGCTAATTCGTTTGCATGAAATCACAAAGAAGGGGTGTAGAGCCGTCTGAACGCATTTGGAGTCTGGATTTATAAATTTAACGGTAAATTTCCTAGATGCATCTATGGTGCAGGTTCCCAACAAAACCCAAAGACATACAGAAGACACTGTAAATATGGTCCAATGTGTAACATTTTAACTGTTTTAAATCTAATATATAAAAGGAAGTCGTGTGTGTTACAACACTTATAACTCAAGAATAGCTGTACCGATTTGAATGATCTCTGATTTGTTGGATTCTTCTCCGCCCGGAATAAACTATAGGCTATTAAAACATCTTACAAATTCACGGGAAGAAACAATATGAAGAAAATTATTTACGCCATACATTTTTAATTTCAAAAATAAAAACAATATGGAGAGTTATGGCGCTATTAGCGCCCCCACGTCGCCTGTTGCATTGTGCTAAAATAATCCGTAGGTTCTGCTATATTAAGAACCAAATTACTATAACTAATATGAACGAAATGTGTACTAATATTTGTTTACTAAAATTCGGTAGTTACATGGCAATAGGTTGTATCTCACTAAAACATAATTTTACAGGAGAGCAAAAACAAAGTTTGCAAAAGAGATATTTCAGCCAAATTTCGAGCATTATATATCAAAATGAAGGTAATTATTATTTCTACAAGATAGATGTAACATTTTCTTAATAATTTCTTCTACAAGATGTATGTAACATTCACTAAATAATTTCTTGCAGTTTAAAAATATTTGAGTTTTTTTGCCATGTTGATGAAAACAATCTTTCTACATGTCAATAAGTAACGTTTTTTCTCTCTTTATTCTGACTATAAAGAGGCATATCCTTTTGCCACATCCTGTGAAACAGTCAGTCACATCAAATATTACACTATTTTGAGCATTTTATGGAACAAACTTGAAAACGCAAAAATGCGAGATACAACCTATTGCCATGTAACTACCGCATTATTCGACTAATATTTATGTATCGATAGATCTTCTGTCACATAAATGTGGACGTGCACAGATTATATTTGAAATTGTATTTTATTTTTGCAGATGGAAAATTATTACTGAACCAAAAATTGTGTTATTAAAGATGAAAATAAGAATGTGTTCATGTAGGTAGTTCTGATGCAAGATTGTGTAGTGAAATTTGCAGACAGAGAAGAAAAATTACGAAGAAAATTACTTACGCCACACATTTTTAATTTCAATAAAAAATGCAATATGGAGAATTATACAAAATCAACAATGAAGTTTTTTTTATAGATTGGCCTTTTAATATGATAATTTTTCCATACATTCTCAAATTAGAATCGTTATCCATACAATTTAACATCTGTAGTTCTGATATTTCAATTTTTAAAAAATCATGGAAAGAATTTTTATAAATTTTAAATGAATAGGTAAAATCTACCTGAAAAAAAATAGTACCTACATAATTATATTACGTACTGCAGATAATTTATGAACAAATCTGAGTTAAGTATAATTGTTCAACATAAATTGTTCATGTCGGTCGGTGTGGCGCGGAGCTCTTTCCTTTGAGTCACGAGGTCCCGGGTTCGATTCACGGACAGGGCAAAGTGAAGAATGACCTTTTTCAAATTGTCCTGGGTCTGGGTGTTACATATATATGTATATAGTGCATTGGATATGTGTGTATCGTCGCGTTAGTACCCATAATCAAGATTCATCTAAGTTTGGGACTAGCTCGATGTGTGTGAATGGTCTATGTAAAAAAAATTAATGTAACTTTCGCAGTTTAGTGGCCCCACCCATTGTCGTGTACTTTTTTACCATAGAAAAGGTAATATTTTTGAAACTTGAGGAAATTGTTGCCATATGTAGAATTATTTTAATTTGCCAGCAAAAAAAATCCACTTCGATTATTAATTTCCTAAAAATTTTTAACACTTTACCTTCGATGACACACTTTGACAATTACGGGAGTTTGTAATGAGATTAATTATATTAATCATTCATAAAGTCAGTGGGAGAGGGCAGAAGATAGGGCAGGTGTCGAACATGTGTTGAAAGGCTTGGTTTTGAGTGGCCAGAGGTCCTGGAAGCAGCGGTGGACAGTTATTATGGAGGAGATACTTAGGGGCAATGGGCCCCCGACCGAACTAGGACAAGGGGAAGAAGATGTATGTATGAAATCGTTCATTGATTCTTAGGCGGTACGAAGTTCGCCGGGCCAGCTAGTAGTTAATAAATTTAGTTTTTAAACTCTCATAATATCTAGTCTTAATCCTTTGTATTAGTCTAAGTAAACAACTAGTACCTACGTAGAAAATACGTAACTGTAAGCTAATTTTAAGTCATATTGTAAAGTAAAGAGTCGGTGGACATTGACCATTGACGATTGTATTTAATTTCAGGAAAGATTTTGTCAAGGAGAGTACTTTAGGCGAACCTTCCTGAAACATTCATGGGTGAGAGAGGGTGCAGCCCTTAATGTGTGTTTAAAATAGGAACATAGAATGTGGCTCATTTTAAGTATTACAACATAATTTATTTCAAAAACTTGTCACTTGCGTGTACTTGTTATTATAAATTCTGGTTAGGTGTATAATGTTCGTGTTACACCAGGGTATCATAAACACAAAGATGATGTAGCATATACCTATATATTATGCTTTCTCCTGTCCGCCTTCGAGAGTGTTCTAGACAAAATGAAACGCATCGTATATCCAAATGAAGATGAAAATGTTAATATTTAATTGGATGACTCAATGTGATGGTTCAGAAAGGTCTGGAGATGGGTATCATAAATTCTCATATAAATTTAGAGACATGTTGAGATGAATTCATGAGTTACCAAAATTAATTCATTCACTGTGTCGGTGTTTAGGTAGTAGAATTTCATAATTAAATTAATACTTATGTTTTCAATATCACTAACTGTGTAACGATTTCGAGACATTTTGAATATTATTTAAACAATTATTTTTTATTTTTATTTTTTATTTTATTTAGTATTCTTTAATGCATTTTTGTTACTTGATTGTATATCGATTTTAACAAATGTACATAAACGATGGATTGAGAATGAATGCAAAAAGACAAAAATTATGGTGTTTGGAAGAGGAAGTGAGAAAACAGTTTGCCAGGCTATGATTGACAACGAAGTGTTAGAGCAAGTTGACGAATGTGTGTACTTAGGTAGTTTGTTCACGAGAGATGGGAAGTGTGAAAGCGATATTGAAAGGTGAAAAGTTGCTGGCAATAAGGTAAATGGTGCAATCCGACCAATAATTGCAAATAGAAACATATCCACCACAGCTAAAAGGTTGGTGCACTCTGCTATCTTAGTGCCAACAATTATGTATGCAAGTGAGACGTGGACATGGTTAAAGAAGGATGAAAGTGGCATAAATGCAATGGAAATGAGATCGTTGAGAAGGATGTGTGGTAAAAGTCTGAGAGATCGTGTGCGTAACAGTGATATACGAAAGGAATGTGGAATGAAAGTTGGTGTAATAACAAGGATTAATGTAAATAAGTTAAGATGGTTTGGGCACGTGGAAAGAATGAATGAGGACAGAATGACTAAAAAGATATATTTGACTGAGAGGAATGGTGCTCGGGGACGTGGACGTCCGAGGATTAAATGGCAAGATCATTTAAATCAAATCCTACAGGACGGTCACGTGTTGAGCACATTGAACAGGAGAGCATGCATGAGGAATTGTATGACAGTGACGGAAGCGAAAGATATATGCAAAGATAGAAGGAAGTGGCGCTAGATCCTTTCTGCCTACCCCGCGAGGGAAGCGGCGTGATGGTATGTATGTATGTATGTATGTATATACATAAACGATAAAAGTACAAAACAAACAACAACTATAAATTTGGTTTACAGAAATAAAATTAAGTCGTTCATAACTCAGCTTTCATCCACAAACAGTTTCCACAGTTATGTAAGTCAATTATTTAAGTATCGCACATTCCGCTCATTCATCTGATTCTCACTAGCATATCGCACAAGCAGCCATCGCTAACACACAAAATCATAATTATTATAAGTACATACAAATAAAAGTTATTGATAAAAGATAGAAAAGAAGAAGAAAACATACAAACACTTGTAATGTTTGAAAAAGATAATTAAAGAATTAGTTCGCTAAATAACAAAAGTGCATTGCAGAATACACATTTTAAAAGTATTTAAATCAATAATGTTTCCTGCTGCTATATATTCTTTATTGAGAGAAACATCTTTCATCTTATAAGGATATTCTCAATCTCTTGATCGACCAAAAGATTGACAATATGTTTAAAAGGAAAAAACCTTCTCTCTCCATAAAGAACATAATATGTGTTTTGATGGAAAAAATTGTTTTACGAAAAAAGCAATATTCAACTTGCAAAATATTATTTTGAATAGTCCCCTAGAAAAACAAGTTCTGCTAGGTTTTTCTCACTTTTCAACTATCTTATCGTAAAAGACAGGTACATTCGTTAAACGTCACAAATTAAATATTTTTACAATTTCGAATGAAGCCTACCCCAATCTTTGAAGGTCTATTTTTTAAGACAAAGATAGGACAATCCGAACGCTTAGGTACTTACTTTTTTTCGAGTAGACCTTGCCATTCTAGTATGTAGCGACGTTTATCGCCCTGTCACAACTCGCTATCATCAAGTCACTCACAGTCACATGACATGCATTCCGCATCAGCGGGCATTGCAGAAAATGAGAATCACTCTGAACGCTTGTAAGATTAAGCTATTGTGTTATCTAATCCACTACTGTAGATGCTGTGATGGTAAAGAAATAGTATTTTTTCAAGTTCGCTGAAAGTTTTCGTGGAAAAGCTCCGACATTAAATCTCTTCAATTCAGCGATTATATTAAAAAACAAAGTTCGAGGTAGGTTATGGTTGAAAAAATGTTAATTATAAGAAAACTTAATAATAGAAATTCCCAATATTAATTATCAGAATAGAAAACTCTTGCCTACTACAATTTCTAAGAAGGCAAATACAGTTTAAATATTAAAAATATTAATAAAAATATTTTATCTTATTAATTTATTCAGCAATTATTATTGCGTAATATAAGTGAAGGTATTTCATAACAAAGACTGTAATAATAATTTTCTCATACATAGTGATAATTACTATAACTATGTTTTAGTACATTATTATAATACTGAATAAAATAACGTGAACACGTAATACGTAGATAAGATATGAACTACCTAACGTCACGCAAACATGAACATTGATTGTACCAAAGAAACAATCAATATTGTGCCATCACGGCATAATCCACAAATGGGGTAGCCGGTATACCAGCTGCATGGAATAAATATGAAAGCCGTCCTCTCCGTTCCATCAATCAAGATATTCAGTATGAGCGGCAAACCTCATCGGTGGATTTAAAATGTAAAATGTCTTTATTTTTCGAATATCTTCCTTTTACCGGACATTCTAAATTAATATTTCGTAATAATATATAATAAATAAATAATTTCGTAATCGAAAAAGAGCGTAATATTTAGAGTGCCCTGTAACGGAACCCCTACGGAACATTTTTCTTCTGGCAATCCACCCGAATCGAGTGGTTTATGAATGTGTGCATAATAACATAATATTTTAACATGCTTGTTTGTATTGACATGATTAATGTAATGTGTTTATCGTAGACCTACTGTTTCCTATTGACTTCTTTTGTTTTGCTCTGTTTTTTTCTTGACTGTTGATTAATAACTCAAAATTAATACAAAAATGTATTTTTTGACTATTGCGTCTGTTTGTGTTTGTTGCTTGTTATAGTGCTGGATTAATATGTATAGGGCTCACGCCGTGTGTAAATAAATAAATAGAAAAATTATAACATCCAATAAATGAGTTCGAATAAAAAACGGCGCTAAGCAAATCGTGTCTATCTTTACGGATTTATTTTAAGGCCCTTATTTTTTTTTAAAGGGCAGCGCCCGCCTCATACCTCGTGCCGTACCTCGAGATATGTATCTCCATAACGACACACATGCACAAACTGGATTTAATGTCGCATTAAAGCAAGATATGCTGCCCCGAGGGAGCACTCTAGATTTAGCGGCCACACACCAAAAAATTTGGTGCAAAAAGAGAAGGGAAGAAATGGGAATATGCCTTCTTCTCTATGCACTATCGCTAGTTATTATGGTGACACTCATACAATGTACCTGCTGTGTAAAAGTTTTTATTAGTAAAAAATAAAAGTGTTTTTAAAGACAGAATAATAACAGCCAAAAAATTAAAACATAATTTACAATACAGTGGTATGCCTCACAGCAGAAAAATATCACAGAAAAAACATTCAGTATCTTATTAAAGTATCTATGCCTACCAACAATTTTTTTTAAATTCTTGTTTTAAACTCAATGTTCTTTTGTGGCTGAAAACACAATTGGGTTTATTTTAAATTTATATTAAATTACATAATATAAATTTACAATACAATTAGATTTCACTCATTGACATTGCTAGATTATTCTCTGACCCATTTTTGTATTGTAGTGTGTGTTTATTTTTGTAATTGACCGTATTGTGGAGACATGTTTGTAAATAATTGATTTTGTTTGACTAGATGTTTTTTATTAATTTATTATAAGGTTTTAGCTTTCTTTTTTATTTTTGCTAACTTCAAAAACTCTATTGTTTTGTATCTCATTTGTATTTCTGCCACAACACAGCCCTATGGCTAGTGTGGAAGACATTTTTTGTGATTGTATTATGTATGTTCAACTGTGTTATAATGAAAATGTAAAGACGATATTATTGTTTGAATAAATTATTATTATATTATATTAATAATAGTGACTTACAAAGTTTAATAATTACTTTGTAAGTCGAAACTAGGACGCTACGCAATAGAATATAAAGTAAAACTAAAATTTATTGTGTATTCTCTCATTAAGTTCTAAATCTCGTGTGTACGGAGCGGACAAATTGCATTTTCATAACAATCTGTAGTGAAAATGCTGTTTGTTAAGTTATAATCAAATTGAAGGATATGCCATGACTGTATGGATTTTTAAATAAACTATATGTATCTATTGTGTAATTTTATGATAATCAGTTGAAAATAATTATAAATGTGATAATCAGTTGAAAATAATTATAATTATGATAATCAGTTGAAAATAATTATAATTATGATAATCAGTTGAAAATAATTTTAATGTTGTGACAGTGATGATCGCTAACGCACGCTAAAGCAAAGATCTACAGTTCCTGTTATACAGGAAACACGATAATCCTGGTGGGGACATGTTTCGAAAATGTTCTAAATTATGTAGTTGGCCAACAAGGGCAGCGTTCTTTTATAATTGGAGTTCGATAGCCTGAATGTTCCTCTTTCACAAAATACCATTTTTACTATAACAAACATCTAACAGTAAAGATCCTACCCTTTGCCTGACTCTCCACTGGAAAAACAGACAGTTTAAGTCCTTTATACGTATACGTACATAACTGTAAGATAGACTTAAGAAAAGTTATATATATTTCTAGACGTAAGTTTTTCTTTAAAAACCATGTATTATGTTGTGTAAATTTGTGTGTCATCCTCGGTGTAAGAATTTTTATCAAGGGTAGGTACATCAAGGAAGTATTTTAATTGTCGAGTGCAGAGGAAATCCCATTAGGACAACCTCGAGCCCACTTTTTGTTAAACAAAAACTTTTGCTCTAGATTGACTGGATGACATGAGAACTGTTGTTCTTGAAACATCCAGAGTTAAATGGTGGGAGCCCCTCTCTTAATGTAAGTTACAAAAATGACACATATATATATATTTCATGAGTGAAAAAAAACTCATTTCAAAAATATAAAAGAAGGCAAAATAATGGTTCGGACGTAAGTATAATATTTAGAGCTCTACTGCCACCGATATTATTATTTTTTTCCTTCAGCAATTTCTTCAATTATACTAAATCATGTTTTTTTATGGCATCCATTTCATCTCACCTTTAGTTACTACTTGTGCTGTGTATTTTTATTCCTTTACAACGAGCCATGTGCTAAAAGTGAATTATAAAAATGGTATTTACCTAAGCAGGTGTAATATTTTCCATTTACAGGTCTTCCGGGTATATAAATATCAACTTTTACACCTAACAATAGTATTACCTATATTTTTATAGGTACATTTCCGAGTATATTTTTTTTTCATTAAAAAAAGAGAAAATTAAACTAATAAACCTAGATATATATACTCTTTATGAAAAGTGATATTCACTTACTTTTTTTAATCTCCATCAATAGTCCGGCCGAGAACACAAAATAGGAACAATCTTCCTCCATTCAATGCTATCTTGTATTAGACATAATTTATATATCTTTTAATTTTTTTTGGTTATCCACCCGTTGCTGAGTTATTTCACACCACTCGTTGCTGAGTGATTTCACTCCAATATTGTTGTAACATGGGTAAATTTTAGAATAAGGCCATCTAACTTGATTTTTTCTGGACAAAATCAATATAAATCTTAAAGGGGATATTTAAAATTTCACAATAATTTTTATATTTAGTTTTATATGTAAGTTATTTCTAATTTTATCCCATAGCACAAGAGTTAAGTTTAATATTCAGTAAATAAAAATAGATTCGGAAATATACATCTTTTACAAGATTGACGTAATAATTGTGTATTGACGTTATTATTTATAATAATATTTTGATAAATACTATACTATATTTTATTCAAGAAATCTGTCATGTTTACATTATATTTTTTTTTTAAAAGATATATCTGGGTTTTTGTTATAAACCCAAATACAACCTTTCACACTAAGCTAAAAGCTTGTGCCGTGAAAGGGGAGTTTGCCTGCCTGCCTAATGAATGTTAATCTGTCTGGATACTTTTTTCTGTTACAATGGCTATATTAAAATAAATTGTTTGTTATACTTTCAATTACTTTAAATCTTGTACATACCTATATTATTTTAATTGTGTCACACGTGTAGAATTCCATAATAAGGTTAATTGAAATAAATGTGTCATTCAAGTAAATTTTTATTACTAAATACATTTTCAACTAAGTTCATTCATTCATCGCCCTCAACGCTCCTCTCGGGAGCACAGGGCAGAAACCAACCTCCTGTAACTTGGTTGTGTATAGATCGCGATCGATTTTAGCATAGAGTAAACGTGCGAAACAATACTTGTTAAAAATATTGTTTTGCAGTAACAAAAGTACATAGATATAATTGTAGGATATTGGTTTTACAATGTTAAAACTGAATCATTTTTTATATTCTCAATCTTTTACTAGACCCAAAGGTGTGTTGATGCAGGAAGGTTCTCTTGCGATGTGGAGTGTGTCATTTTAATGGACGCTGTCCTTTTGGTAGTCCATGTAGAACAATATTCGGAATTCATGCACTGTTCATCATCTCACAGCACACATCTCTCGCGTTGAACTAATTCTGACGTGGTTTTGATGTATTTTTATTTAAACGGCCCGCTAAAGTCGCAACGTACTTTTTGATTTTGTATATGTCCTTACTGGAATATTATATTCGAATAGTTTCTTTAATGTTAATTATGATGTGATTGTCAATATTTGATATTTTTTACCCAGTGATATAAGGTTAAAAGTAACTACAAATAAACAAACACATTATATGAGAACAAATCAATATGTATTGATCAAAGAAATTTATTTTCTTTAAACATATTATGTAGGTACCTACTCTACTTATGTTCAATAATTTGGGAATAATTAAATATTTTTGTGAAGTAGGTACCTACTTAATTCTTATGGGTAAAAAACATTTTTTTATATACAAAAATAAACCCATCAAAAAAATATTACAAATAATGTTTTATAATATATTTCCCCGCGATTATAACATTTTTACAACCCACAAGTTTTGTGAATGGCTTTTTCACAACACAGCATCCAACAACTACATCAAAGCTTTGGATTAATAATAAAAAAAATATGGAATATGAAACAAACAACAGAACCGAAGAACTTTCAAGTTTAGAATCATAATACATCATCTTATAAAATTTATATTTAATATTTTAAATACATTGGCACTACCACAAGCAATATACATCACTCTACAGAAGACTGCAATTGTGAATACGTGTTGAATAGTTTGCCATTTTTTTTTTTACTGAAACTTAACGAATTGACACAGAAACGGGTGAAACTTAACGAACTGGCATAGAAACGGGTACATTGACACAAAAATCGTCAATGAATCGTCTCTTTTTAATTTTTAAGTTGAATGCAATACATCACCCGTTTGCCAGCTATGAGTTCCCAAAAATATTTACTCCATCCACATCTGACCTCAAATTGTTATTTAATCTGTACGTTCTGGCAATAGGATTATTGTGATCGAACTTATTACTATTTCTGTCTGGTGAATGTGTACTTATGGGTTCCTGATCTGAGGACTAAGTACCTACATACACATTACGTACATAGGTTCTCATTTACCTTGAAGGCTGAGATGCGAAGACGCGAAGAGAAATCAGCTATCTTACATTTCATTTTGTTCTTTGGTCAAAGTCAAAATAATTAACTCTTTTTGCGGTGAACATACATACCTACACTCCACATAACAAAATAGAGAGCCTAGTGTTTTCGAGAAATTCTACACACCACCATTTCTGCGCCGGGCCCTTCAAGTTACCTGATATCGCTCCTTCGGTGTGGAGAAGATTTGTTTACTGTAGAATCCTGGATAAATGGAAACTCCCAAATTTCTGCGGTGTCCAAGTGAACAGTGAGTCTTCTTTTATTCCATAAAATAGTCTCTGAAATCTGAAAGCGTGGTGATATGTTTTGCATTCTAGAGTTGTTTTACTAGCCAGCTCTTCAGGCTACCCTATAAAGCGCTAACTTCTAATCTTGATAGATTGAAAGATGGAAAGATTCTATTTCATATATCGGTGGATCTCGTTCATTATGAAATTAAATGTATATATCTTTACGGAAACAGTTTCTTTCATATACATAGAAACAAACTTATACCTATCTACTTCTACAAAAAATAAAGGTACTGTGATGTAATATAGTTTATTGTAAACATTTGAAAATTTGTAAATGTACACATTTTTGTACAAATACTTTACGATGAACCTTTAGCATAATATTATGTGAAAAAAGTGGGTAGATTTAATAATAATAATAACAATATGAAGACATCGATATTCAATTTTACGGTAGAAATAAAAAATACTCAGCATTGAATTTCCTGTGCGATACGACTTAATGTTTTGTATTTCCGGGAGCTCAGATTGCGGGGGGTTGATAAAAATATAAAAAAATATAAAAATAATATATTACAAATATTACAAAACATATAAACTTAATGATCAAACGTACAACTGTAATGTTATTTAGATGTAAATTACTGATTAGATTATGTCGAACATTCAGAACATCCGGCTTACATTGTTATTACTGCAGTACATAAGATTAGCCATTCGTTTGCTTGCTTGTTATTTTGTTATCAATCATCATTACCATCATCGCCCTCAACGCTCCTCTCGGGAGCACAGGGCAGAAACCAGCCTCCTCCATTCAGAGCGTTTCTGCGCCAATTCCGTCACCTCTTTCCACGATATTCCCTGCGCTCTAATATCGTTGTCATAGGAACGGTGTATTGTGAAAGAGGGACGCCCGGGCCGACGGAACTCCTGCGGACGGAAGAACAGTGCTCTTTTTGGCCAACTATCATTGGGCATTCTCAAAACATGTCCCAGCCAGGACCATCGTCTCTCCTGTATGACGGAGATTACAGGTCTCTGCTGGGTGCGCCGGCGCACATCATTTGTAACATGTTCATACCATTTGACATTCATACAATTTTGTTATGCCTACTAGTTTTGTAATAGGTACCCAATATTTTTAAAAATAACCTGAAAAGGTCTTTTCACTTGCAAAATCAACAAATTGATGTCAAAATAGGCAGAAAACGAAGCTAGTACTATGTATGTCTGATTGTAAATTAACAAAGAAATTCCTTAGGAAAAGGACGCAGAGCCTAAGCTCCTAAGTATAGAAGTACAGGGCCCTTACAAAATTTCTGATGTTATTAAGAATGTGGCAAGTCTCCAAATGATGTCAAGTAGAGAAAATCATAGGTTTTAATAGAAGATTTTTGTTTATTAAAAAAATCGAAAGGAAGTTTGAAGGAATATAAGAAACGGAGGTGCTTTGCAAATGCCTTAATTTAAATAACATACACTGAGAAAAATACTAACGAAATTTCACAACGAATCATTAGTACGTACTAACAGATTAGGACCAGAGTTAGTACAAACGATTCACTAGTACGAATGTATAGTATTAACTTTTCGCAAACAAGTCGTTGGTAAATTTACTAATGATTTTTTTTAAGGGCAGCGCCCGCCACATACCTCGTGCCGTGCCCGGAGATATGTTTCTCCATAACGACACACACATGCAGAATCAGGATTTAATGTCGCATTAAAGCGAGAAAGGCTGCCCCGAGGGAGCACTCTAGATTCAGTGGCCACACACCAAAAATGTTGGTGCAAAAAGGGAAGGGAAGAAATGGGAATATGCCTTCCTCTCTATGCAGTATCGTTAGTTACTTGAAGGGGATATACGGCTACCAAAGAAAGTACAGAAGTGTTTCTAATGATTTTTAGAATTTTCTTTAGTATTTTTCCAGTGTAGGAGAGACAATGGATTCAATTTCCAAGTTTTCTGAAAGCTTCGATGTTACTTTTCATTAAAGTCTTGTTAATAAAGTACTTGTTTAGAACTAGGGAGAGAAAAGATGACACAATTGGCACAAAAGCTTGTTGGAAAATTCTCGAATAATAACATAAAATTCGTTTTATTATTTTCTGATGAATCCCAGGTAAAGAGTACGCCTCCTACAATTTCTTATCTTTTCAATTTTGCAATGACGTATACAACCCATCCAAATGACGAAATTGTATTGGTACGAAGAGAAAAACTTTTATATTTATTACATGCAGCTAATCCACAGGCTACCCTACTTTTGGGTAATGTCGTGAAAATGTGAATGAGTGAATTTATATAATCATAATTATACATTTTTTTTATAATATAAGTTATGTATTTGTGATATTGAAATTATTTGTACACTAATCATTATAGAACCTACCTAATGGCAATAAGATTAGGCAATTATTTGTGACTTATCCTTTGTATGAAGAAAAATATGGACTTATAAACATGTCTACAGGCCTTCAAAATCAGTCACCTCTGCTTAGGTATGAGGGCTGCTTGATAAGTTTCCAAGCTGAAAGCATAGGAAAACATATATTTTAAAATAACCTTCTCCAACACCACATCTCGAAAGCATCTATTCTTTGTCTTTCATTGACTCTTAAGTCCATGTTTCAGCTCCATAAAGGAAAATGGAAAAAACCAGAGTTTCAAACAACCTTTTCCTGGTGGTTCTCGATATACCTTGATCACGCCAAACCCTGTTCGAACGGTTCATGCCTTGCTTGGCCATTTGTATTCTGCGACATATTTCTGGCGTGCTGCTACTGGTAGGTACAAGATATTGACGATCCGAGGTACACAAATGCTTGGACCCCTTCTAAGTCCTGCAACTCACCCGATCTTTGCAGAGAGACATTGCGGTCTATGATCATCATCTTGGTCTTGCTCCTGTTTATCTTAAGGCCAAGGGCTTAATTTTTTTTGTATATCCAATAATAAATGTTTATTTTTTACACATATATTATATTGTTATAAATCAATAATTTAATATAGCTTGAGTTTTTAAGATATTTATATAAGTGTTTATTATAATATAATATGGACTTAAACATAGCGGTCTGTCAGACCTCACGTCCAAGGTAGTGTAAAAATAAAATCACGTCCATAGTTAAAGGTTAAGTATGTATAAAGTATTAAAAGTGTGGAAAAGTTTTGAAGAGGCCTATATTCAGCAGTCGAGAGAAGAAGGCTAGCAGTAAGTAAGTACGTATGTATAAATATTACTTTATAATTTTCTTTTACGTAATTATTCGAATAAAAATACTTCAGACATTTTTTGCGTTTTTTTGTTGTTAAGGTTACAATGTATTTAAATGGAAATGTTTTATTTGTTTATTGGTTTTGAAAGTAATACGTATTTCGTTTCAATTTCATGTTCTTTGATGTTTTATTGCTGCTTACCTACTAGCTTTTATAACTTGGCATTGAATGTGGTTTCATAAAAGATGTCACTTAGTGGTGCATTTTTCAAATTTCCATATTTAATAAAGAAAAAAAATTAAATTCCTTATTTTGAGAACAAATATTTGGTTGGTGCTTATCCACCAAGGTTGGGAAAAATGCAAGAAATTGCCTACATTCGATTGATTTTTTAGTTGTTTTTTCGTTAAAAAAGTGTTAGCAAAGAATTCCCTCTATAACTTCTCAAAATAAAAAAAAATAAACCTTAGAGTGATTGTAAATACATATTTCAATATTCAAGAATATATTTCAAATAAACCTTGATCGATTAAAAAATATTTGAAAGTGCTGGAATCAAATATAAGTAAATAAAAAAAACGATTGGCATGGTATCTACTAAGGTATATATCTACATGGTACCTACTTATTGTTAAATTGAAATAATGTATTACATATTTATAGATTTTAAATTCTATTATTCTATTCAACAGTGTATGGATTTCTATGATCTGCCGTGTCCTCGATTATTTGAGTCGCCCAAAAAGTCAAAAAATGTGTTTTTCATCTGCATCTATTTGGGATTTTTTTTCATAAGCAATTATGACATTTTATCACCAAAATATTTGCTAAAAAGTTGAGATATATTATTTTTATTTATTCATTTTATTCTTCACTATACTTTTATAGAAATACAAGCAATATCATAGAAAATATCAGTTTTATTTATTTCTTTTATTCTTCACTGTACTTTTATAGAAATACAAGCAATATCATAGAAAATATCAGTTTTATTTATTTGTTTTATTCTTCACTGTACTCTTATAGAAATACAAGCAATATCATAGAAAATATCAGTTTTATTTATTTGTTTTATTCTTCACTGTACTCTTATAGAAATACAAGCAATATCATAGAGAATATCAGTTTTATTTATTTGTTTTATTCTTCACTGTACTCTTATAGAAATACAAGCAATATCATAGAAAATATCAGTTTTATTTATTTGTTTTATTCTTCACTGTACTCTTATAGAAATACAAGCAATATCATAGAAAATATCAGTTATATTTGTTTGTTTTATTCTTCACTGTACTCTTATAGAAATACAAGCAATATCATAGAGAATATCAGTTTAATTTATTTGTTTTATTCTTCACTGTACTCTTATAGAAATACAAGCAATATCATAGAAAATATCAGTTTTATTTATTTGTTTTATTCTTCACTGTACTCTTATAGAAATACAAGCAATATCATAGAAAATATCAGTTTTATTTATTTCTTTTATTCTTCACTGTACTCTTATAGAAATACAAGCAATATCATAGAAAATATCAGTTTTATTTATTTGTTTTATTCTTCACTGTACTCTTATAGAAATACAAGCAATATCATAGAAAATATCAGTTTTATTTATTTGTTTTATTCTTCACTGTACTCTTATAGAAATACAAGCAATATCATAGAGAATATCAGTTTTATTATTTGTTTTATTCTTCACTGTACTCTTATAGAAATACAAGCAATATCATAGAAAAAATCAGTTTTATTTATTTGTTTTATTCTTCACTGTACTCTTATAGAAATAAAAGCAATATCATAGAAAATATCAGTTTTATTTGTTTGTTTTATTCTTCACTGTACTCTTATAGAAATACAAGCAATATCATAGAAAATATCAGTTTAATTTATTTGTTTTATTCTTCACTGTACTCTTATAGAAATACAAGCAATATCATAGAAAATATCAGTTTTATTTATTTGTTTTATTCTTCACTGTACTCTTATAGAAATACAAGCAATATCATAGAAAATATCAGTTATATTTATTTGTTTTATTCTTCACTGTACTCTTATAGAAATACAAGCAATATCATAGAAAATATCAGTTTTATTTATTTGTTTTATTCTTCACTGTACTCTTATAGAAATACAAGCAATATCATAGAAAATATCAGTTTTATTTGTTTGTTTTATTCTTCACTGTACTCTTATAGAAATACAAGCAATATCATAGAAAATATCAGTTTTATTTATTTGTTTTATTCTTCACTGTACTCTTATTGAAATACAAGCAATATCATAGAGAATATCAGTTTTATTTATTTGTTTTATTCTTCACTGTACTCTTATAGAAATACAAGCAATATCATAGAAAATATCAGTTTTATTTATTTGTTTTATTCTTCACTGTACTCTTATAGAAATACAAGCAATATCATAGAGAATATCAGTTTTATTTATTTGTTTTATTCTTCACTGTACTCTTATAGAAATACAAGCAATATCATAGAAAAAATCAGTTTTATTTATTTGTTTTATTCTTCACTGTACTCTTATAGAAATACAAGCAATATCATAGAAAATATCAGTTTTATTTATTTGTTTTATTCTTCACTGTACTCTTATAGAAATACAAGCAATATCATAGAGAATATCAGTTTTATTTATTTGTTTTATTCTTCACTGTACTCTTATAGAAATACAAGCAATATCATAGAAAAAATCAGTTTTATTTATTTGTTTTATTCTTCACTGTACTCTTATAGAAATACAAGCAATATCATAGAAAATATCAGTTTTATTTGTTTGTTTTATTCTTCACTGTACTCTTATAGAAATACAAGCAATATCATAGAAAATATCAGTTTAATTTATTTGTTTTATTCTTCACTGTACTCTTATAGAAATACAAGCAATATCATAGAAAATATCAGTTTTATTTATTTGTTTTATTCTTCACTGTACTCTTATAGAAATACAAGCAATATCATAGAAAATATCAGTTATATTTATTTGTTTTATTCTTCACTGTACTCTTATTGAAATACAAGCAATATCATAGAAAATATCAGTTTTATTTATTTGTTTTATTCTTCACTGTACTCTTATAGAAATACAAGCAATATCATAGAAAATATCAGTTTTATTTATTTGTTTTATTCTTCACTGTACTCTTATAGAAATACAAGCAATATCATAGAAAATATCAGTTTTATTTGTTTGTTTTATTCTTTACTGTACTCTTATAGAAATACAAGCAATATCATAGAAAATATCAGTTTTATTTATTTGTTTTATTCTTCACTGTACTCTTATTGAAATACAAGCAATATCATAGAAAATATCAGTTTTATTTATTTGTTTTATTCTTCACTGTACTCTTATAGAAATACAAGCAATATCATAGAAAATATCAGTTTTATTTATTTGTTTTATTCTTCACTGTACTCTTATTGAAATACAAGCAATATCATAGAAAATATCAGTTTTATTTATTTGTTTTATTCTTCACTGTACTCTTATAGAAATACAAGCAATATCATAGAGAATATCAGTTTTATTTATTTGTTTTATTCTTCACTGTACTCTTATAGAAATACAAGCAATATCATAGAAAAAATCAGTTTTATTTATTTGTTTTATTCTTCACTGTACTCTTATAGAAATACAAGCAATATCATAGAAAATATCAGTTTTATTTGTTTGTTTTATTCTTCACTGTACTCTTATAGAAATACAAGCAATATCATAGAAAATATCAGTTTAATTTATTTGTTTTATTCTTCACTGTACTCTTATAGAAATACAAGCAATATCATAGAAAATATCAGTTTTATTTATTTGTTTTATTCTTCACTGTACTCTTATAGAAATACAAGCAATATCATAGAAAATATCAGTTATATTTATTTGTTTTATTCTTCACTGTACTCTTATTGAAATACAAGCAATATCATAGAAAATATCAGTTTTATTTATTTGTTTTATTCTTCACTGTACTCTTATAGAAATACAAGCAATATCATAGAAAATATCAGTTTTATTTATTTGTTTTATTCTTCACTGTACTCTTATAGAAATACAAGCAATATCATAGAAAATATCAGTTTTATTTGTTTGTTTTATTCTTTACTGTACTCTTATAGAAATACAAGCAATATCATAGAAAATATCAGTTTTATTTATTTGTTTTATTCTTCACTGTACTCTTATTGAAATACAAGCAATATCATAGAAAATATCAGTTTTATTTATTTGTTTTATTCTTCACTGTACTCTTATAGAAATACAAGCAATATCATAGAAAATATCAGTTTTATTTATTTTTTTTATTCTTCACTGTACTCTTATTGAAATACAAGCAATATCATAGAAAATATCAGTTTTATTTATTTGTTTTATTCTTCACTGTACATTTTTTACAATTATACATATTAAAACAGTTATCATAGAAAATATCAGTTATACAATTCAATGTACAGAGGGCGAGTTTATCACTAAAATGCGATGTCTTCCAACTAACCCGGAGACTTATACTGTATTGTTGTAGGTATTGATTAATAATTTCAATGTAAAGTTCCTTCAATGCGGCAAAAAAAGTTGTTACTACAATTTAATAAATCTTTCATGCAATACTTTTATTAATTTAATTTTAATATCGTTATCAATGAATAAAATATTTGCAAATAATATTTTTAATATGCCTTAGATCTGCGCAGTGGTAGGGCTGAGACCTTGTGTAAGGTGTATTATTTTACCTATATTTTCTAGATAAGAACTCTATCACGGGCATATAAACGTATTTACTAGCAGACTAAAAACATTCGTGTGTCGATATTGTTTACGTTCATATATTTACTCTTTGAGAAGATAAATAATACGCAAACAATGATGAAATGAACAAAATTTAAGTGGATTACCGAATGATAGATATCCGGTGAGACTCCAAAGCAGTCGGATATACGTTCGATCCGCGATTTGATTACATGGCTTAAAACGCATGATACAGTTGGTAAAAGAGAGGCTTCATTCATATCATCACGAAATTCTTCCTACAAGTAAGGTTTAAAGCTCATTAACCCATTTGATTAACATGCGAGTCGTCCCCTCTGTACCACAATTGAAAATAAAATCAGTATGAAATTACCTGATAAGTCGAAAGACGTCTCTCTCGGAATCAATAACTAATAGCAGAAAGAAACACTTGTTTCAAATTATATAATAATGAGTGACATGCCTCATCACTGACATGTTGCTTTGATATACTTACTTTACTTTATATACTTACTTAACTAGAGTTCGTCGGTAGCCTGGAGGTAGAGTCTCGGCCTCATGAACAAGGGGTCCGTGGTTCGATCGCAGGTGCCGGCAAAACTCCCCTTTCACGACACAAGCTTTTAGCTTACTGTGAAAGGTGTATAAGGTTGTATTTGGGTTTATAACAAAACCCAGATATACCTATCTTTTATTTAAAAAAAAAAAACTTTACTTTTCTTAGTACATTAAATGAATGCCGCTCTTCACAGACAGCGCCCTCGAAATAATTGAAGTATCTTCTAAAAATCATAAATATAATCAAATCAAAAGTCTACTCAGAACATCTGAAATGAAAACCTTACGTGCTGTTGCAGGAAAAACTCTTAGGTATAGAATCAGAAATACCTACTGAGATTAGAAGAATATGTGACACAGAGGACATAGTGAGATAAAGTAGAAAGAGGAGATGATTTTGGAGAGACCATGTGGACAGGATCGCCAACAATGCTGCAAAGAAGACACCGGTTGGCTCACGTTTACGAGGAAGACCACCAGAAAGATGGAAGGATAACTTGTCCTCGGTGTCACAAGAGGGAAGAACTTCCAAATAAACAGATCAATGATCTATTACACAAGGACAAATAATAAGATTAACATCATATTATTCAATATCCGATAGTGCATGGTATTCAGGCACTTTCTTACTAGGAAAGTAGAAATGAAAAAGGTTTATTCATTTCATCTTTCAGTAATATTAACAGATATATATTATTTTGTATCTCATGGGTACTTACTAACATTTAATAAAAAAATATAATACCCAGATATGAAAGTAAATAAAAACAAAATCTCATAAATATTATTTTTGTGCCTGAGTATATCTTTCGTTTACATTGTGTTGTATAAATCTCTCATAAATACCTTATTGACTCTTAGAGTCCTTAAAATAGTAATGAAGCTCCTGAACATAAGCCTCCACTATATTTCTCCAGGCATCTCTGTTCTGTCCTTTTTGTTATAGATCTTTTACTCTTCTTTTTTCATTTTTCACTCCTATACTAGTTTTATTTATTTATTCATTCTTTACTGCACATTGATAACAAACAATAACATAAAAGATATACATTCAAATTGAATAAAATCAATATACAGAGGGCGAGTTTATCGCAAGACCCGATCTCTTCCAATTAACCCAAACTTTTCCAAAGTTTTCTCAACTTTTGTAATCTTTGAATCTAGCAACTTTACCATTCTATCAATGCGACTGCAGTAAAATACGAGTAGGTATTTGTCAAATATTATGAAACAAATTTAAAGAATTGTTAAGCCTTAATACCTTTTATTTCTTTGATCCAACTAAACTAATAAATTGAAAGTTATTTTATCCTCTCACTTACAATGAAAACTAAGTATATTAAGCCCGATATTTCAGTAGGTATTTCCTTACGGTTACTTTTTGTAAAGCGCACCTTAACTCGATAAGTTTTTTCTTTTATAACCTTATAATTATTAGTATGATCACCAGGACACGATGACGCTGCTTTACAATAAACTAGTTCGAAGCATTCTCAAATTAGAATCAACAATTTGGAATCCTCATGAAAACTTGTACATTTTAATGTTGGAGTACAGAGGCGATTTTTGAAATGGTTGCATCACAAAGTAATCCGTTCCTATAATGATTATTACGTTTTGTTCTATTATTTGAGCCTAATCTTTTGATATTCTGGATAGCGCCGAGTGAGTGCGAGTACAGATTATAATATATATAAAATAAAGTATTTGTTGTGTATTCTCCATATTTTTATTGTCACCAGACCTGTTGTGTAGATTTTTGTTTTGAAACTTCAATGGATTTTCTATAGTGACGATGGTATGTTTAAGTGCATAATAGTATTAAAACAGGTAAATCTTTATTTATGTTGGATGAAACACAACCAAACGTACATATTTTATTTAAATTAAATTTAATGTTTCAGTGTTGACATTGTGAAACAACATTTTAATAATATAAAATATAAAAAAAACACTGTTTTATGTTTCACATTAATGTATACCAAAGTATACTACAATTACGCCTAGCGCTTTCACCAATATATTGGCATCATCAGGGCGGAGTATAAACTAACTGAGTATAAACTGAGTAGTATAAACTGAGTTTATACTCCGCCCTGATGATGCCAATATATTGGTGAAAGCGCTAGGCAAATTGTAGTATACTTTGGTATACATTAATGTGAAACATAAAACAGTGTTTTTTATATTTTATATTATTATATATTATATTTTATTTGTTTAAATTTTAACTCCGCCCTGATGATGCCAATATATTGGTGAAAGCGCTAGGCGTAATTGTAGTATACTTTGGTATACATTAATGTGAAACATAAAACAGTGCTTTTTTATATTTTATATTATTATATATTAGGTATATTTTATTTGTTTAAAATTTGTTATTCTTTGTAGAAAGGCATTACCGTTTACATGACAACAAATGCTATGTGGGTAGATACTTATTGCTATAAAAACATTATTTTATTATAAGTTTATCCTTTCTGTAGTTTGTAAGTATCTAGTTTAAATGAATGTGATATGTAGGTATATTTGAATTTTATTTTTCAATATTTTTTCATGTTATAGGAATAAGCTGTATATTTTATAAACAAATAATAAATAAATATCTGGATATATTAATTTTCCTCAGCTTTAGACTATTGAGATTTTGTGTGCTAATGACTGATGCTTACTTGCTTTTATACCTTACTTTTACCAGCATTAAAGCAGAACAAACATATAGGCAAACTTCCCAGTGGGAAGAGCTATTCAAATGTTTAATGGTCTGACTGGAGAAGTTAATATCTTAAACGCAGAATTTATATAAAAAACGAGGATATATATTGTATTGTACATAGTTGTGTTATCGTTTGGATATCATTTAAGGTTTTCTTCTGGGATCGCATTGGCCTTCAGCCGTAATGATCCTTGTAGGAATCGTCTTATTGACAGTAATAATAATAATTATACAATGGGAAATAAATTATTCACACACAATTATACATCTATATTTAATAATTCAAGAGTTTTTGTGTTTACACTGTGGAAATCCATTTTTAATTTTATTAAATATAATATAAAAATATATAATTATTATTGAGCACTGTTTAATCTCTACTTTGTTAGGTAAGATACCGAACGTTTTCGCCTATACTTGTAAGCATCTTCAGGGAAACTGAAATCTCTATAGGTAATTATATTTTTTTTAGATATTCTTTGTTTCTTTTATTATAATAATTTAATGCCAAAATATAAAAAATAGTATTTATTTCTGAGGCTTACTTAATCGGCCCCTTAACTTTTGGTGTAAAAAAGGTGGAATTTTATTGAATGAACATGACAAAATTAATCGATTTTTTAATAGGTTTCATAATAGCTGTCACTTTAAGGGGAAATTGAAATATCAGGCATTACTCATTAAAATCAACTAGGTACATACGTATTGAATAATAATGATGTATCACCTGGGTTGGTAGGTGATAGGTATAAGGGCATAATATACCTATATAGTAAATACGTATGTACCCGATTACGCTAATGGGTATTTTATGTTACATTCCAGATAACATGGAAAACTTTTATTGCTGTCAACCAACCTACATACTTCTACCTGTAAAATATAAGATTTGTTTATTTTTTTTAATACCAACCAATTGTAAATAAATCCAATTTAATCAAAATAAAGTATTTTTCACTGAGGATGGACGTGGTCCGAAAAGCTTTTGAAAATTATAATACTTTAAGTAAAAGACACAGTGATTTAATTTAATTTAACCAAACTAAATATTTAATTTAAAGTAACTTTCACGTATACAATTTCGACCAATATTTTTTTTTATTGAATATAAAGTCAAATCATCCTATACGTACCTACTCAAAATATTATTGACTTTCAGTTTGAGTGGCTTGTTTCATCACTGGAATATTTCGTAGGTAAGTTGGTAGGTATATATTGTGTTTAAAGGAAAGATAACGTTAAGCAATTCCTAAACCAGCTCCAGAGTCATTCCAAATAGAAAGGAAAACTCACAAACATTCATAAAAAATCACACGTTGCCATGGAAAAAAGTGCTTTAGCCAGTTAGAGCCGATTCGTAAGCATCGGGATACCTAGTATTCTCTCTCTTTCTTGCCCACAAGTGATTCATATCCTCAGACTAAATCATACCTATTGGGATACAAATCATATTTATATAAAGGTGTAGGTAGCTATATATTTTTTTTTTTAAATTTCTTTATTTGTATCAAAGAATTACATAAATTCGCTAGACTACAAAATATAAGATAATACATAATATTATAGTTAAACAAACAAAAAACTTAGGTGTATATCAAGAATATTACATTGCAGTGCAAAACACATCAATTTTAATTACGTTGGAAATAACATCATCATCCATGAACTGTCGATCCTGAATGTTGTGTGCAGTAAAAGAGTTTTAGTGATCTTTTGAACTTACTTAAACTATATATGGATTTAATTTCCTCTAGCAATGCGTTGTACAACTGCATTCCTTGGAAATCCAAATTCCGTTTACCATAGTTTGTCCTCACATTGTTTATGACAAAATTGGAACAACACCTAGTATGTAAGAATGCGTCGTGTCACACGTAGTGAAATTCATTTTTATCTTCACAAGTCCATTCAACACTTTAAATATCAATAAGTTTGATTCGTACCTACCTATAAATGTCTACCATTTTTGCAATATTTGTTTTAAAGTAAAGATCAAATTATTCTTATTTTTATATTATAAATTATTTTGAAGGCTGATTGATGCCCAGAATATGTGTTTACATAAAAACAAAACGTTTCATCATCATCATCATCATCGCCCTCAACGCTCCTCTCGGGAGCACAGGGCAGAAACCAGCCTCCTCCATTCAGAGCGTCTCTGTGCCAATTGCGTCACCTCTTCCCACGACATTCCTTGCGCTCTGATATCGTTGTCATAGGAACGGTGTATTGTGAAAGAGGGACGCCCGGGCCTACGGAACCACTGCGGACGAAAGAACAGTGCCACTTTTGGCCAACTATCATTGGGCATTCTCAAAACATGTCCCAGCCAGGACCATCGTCTCTCTTGTATTACAGAGATAACAGGTCTCTGCTGGGTGCGCCGGCGCACAGCATCATTTGTAACATGTTCATACCATCTGACATCCAAAATCCTTCTAAGACACTTGTTTTCAAAGCTTATAAAAACAAAACGTTTACTAATAACAAAAACTATACCATTGCGCAAAATAATATATCACCAATTTATACTTTCAATCAAATCATGATAAAACTTCGACAGAACTGTCAAATATATTTGCATCACGGTTTTGACAGCGCTCAAATAATTTCTCCCATTTTTTGCCATACCTCGAGTAAATAGATACTTATACTGTCTGTGAGTGTATTGTTATATGGTTGATGTTTATTTCCTAAGCGTTGAATAATACTATGAAGCTAGTAACGGAGTATTTGAAAATGAGAAAATATCTCATTTCTGGAATTTTCCATTTAGATGAAATAATAATGTTTGCATTTCACTCAACAACTTATGTTCTTTTGGTTAATAATAAATACTTATCCCTTGATATGAGAATGCTAAAACATTATTTTCATTCAAGAAATAAATGAACATTAGATAGGTATTATTAAATTGGCTTAGCTCTGAATGTCCGTTAATATTTGATTCTGAGTAAGGTCCTGACAGCCCTTTTAGACAATCCAACAGCAAAATTTATGAACATTTTCTTAAGTCGCAATAACACTACATATATTATTATAGAATATAACTCTACAAACTACCTACCTACTTAATAAAGCCCAGCTCTAGAGCCGTGCTAAATATACTTAAGTACTTTCAATAGCTCTATTCTGAAGTAAAACTGAATAGTTTGGCTATGGAATATCTATTTTCTTGCTTGGCTCCTGAACAGAACTAAGTAGATACAATTTAAATGAGGAATTTATCGTCGATTGCTTCATAAAACCTCTCAAGTGAATAAATCAAGATTTTAAAGAAAAGAAAGAACACTGTTTTACTTAATAACATTTTCCAAGTATCGCTTTCGTTACGTGAAAGGTATCATAGAAACCTACTTATATTTATCGGATCTATCGTACCCCGCGCCGTGTCCCAGGTGAGATAGTTGAAATAACTTTATTTTCCGGATATTTCAGGAGTTCAAAGACTCGACTATTTATCCGTTTAGGTGACAAATTCTTTATCTTTCAAATCTCTCCAGTATATAAGTACCACTATGCCGGTGTTGGCATCCTCAACCCTCATCATCATCGCCCTCAACGCTCCTCTCGGGAGCACAGGGCAGAAACCAGCCTCCTCCATTCAGAGCGTCTCTGTGCCAATTGCGTCACCTCTTCCCACGACATTCCTTGCGCTCTGATATCGTTGTCATAGAAACGGTGTATTGTGAAAGAGGGACGCCCGGGTCTACGGAACCCCTGCAGACGGAAGAATAGTGCTCTTTTTGGCCAACTATCATTGGGCATTCTCAACCCTACCACGACCTTATCCCAGGTGGGATTGGCAGAATGAAAAGAACGGCATTATGATGAACGGCACTTCATTCGTATTCTCCATATTTATCCAGATTCTCATGCTTGTCCGACAATGCGCAACTCGCAGCCGCAAAAAACTTGTAATTTATTTAATTCATTACCTATTTCAAAATGTCACGTTATCACTTTTTAAACATACGTGACTTCACAAATTATCCAAGAAGATACATCATGTAAAAGATTTAATTTTCTCAATAATCTTTTTCCAGGATATATTTGCGTTAAAGTTATCTCATTGGTAGATGAGACTTGATCAAGCAAATAATTTGGTACCAATATTTCTTTTAAATCGAGACTTACGATGTTTTATGAAACTGCCGACATAAGTATAAAGGATTTATAGCTTGAAATGTTTGGATTCATAATTCTTATTCTAAAGACACGTCGGATCAAAGCTTTTACATGAAAGCTTGCTGTAATATAAATTCAGCTTTACATTATTATTATTACTATATTACTTTAATATTGTAACTTTACTTTATCCAGTAAGACAATTTTACAAACTGAAATATTACAAAGTAGGTATTACAAAATAAATGAATGCCTACCTGTTTATTTTTCTTCTTTTACCCTTTGCATCTCCTACACTGAGAAAAATACTCACAACGAATCATTGGTACGTACTATCAGATTAGGACCAGAGATAGTACAAACGATTCGTTTGTACGAATCTGTAATATTAACCAATCGCAAACAAATCATTGGTAAATTTCCCAACATTTTGTTTGCGAAGAGTTAATATTATAGATTCGTACTAATGAATCTTTTGTAGGTACTATCTCTGGTCCTAATCTCATAGTACGTACCAATGATTCGTTATGAAATTTCGATAGTATTTTTCTCAGTGTATCGAGGGCATAGTATGGAAACCACTGTAGCTATTCAGAATAACAACTCCTCTATTTATAATGAGAGTTGTTGATAAATAATTATTCCTCCACTCGTTTCTGTAAGTTTTTGAGTATCCTGTAAATGGTAAGTGTTAGCAGAACCTCTCGTACCTACTTAATGTATAAATTAATTACTACAAGAATACCATCACTGCAGTACTACAAATCTACGATCACACAAATGGGATAAACGAAAAATCAGTCACATTTTACAAGCACGCTAGTTTTCATCTCTGTGACAGTAATGAATTAAATATTCAGAACGAAAAGCAGGTCACAACACCTGCTTTTAATCAGGGTACTCAAAAGAGTGTACAATCAATTTTTTTTTGGTTGCTCCATGGATATAAGACAATTTACATTTAATTCAGCGATAAGACCTTTCTTGAATATGTTACTTTTTTGGTATGGAGATAACAGGTTGCGTATCTATTATATTATATAATTATGGCTGATATGCTGACTATTCCGCTTATAGGAAAAGCCGTTGTTGTACCTATAGCAATTTATCGAAAAGGCGCGATCTTTTCCAAATAACCCAAAAATACAAAATAAAAAAATATAAAGAAAATAAATTAAACTAGTCCCTTAGACTTTTTTGGAAAAAACATAAAAATAAAATTTCAACAAAAAAAAACAAACTGAAATAGGTAGGTAGCAGATAAAGTTAGCTAAAAACTTATTTTTTATTTGAAAACAAAATTACCAACCTATTAACATCAATTTTTCAATCAACAAAATTCTTATGATCCCAACGAGTATTTTTCTCGGGTTTATTATAAGTGTTTTTTTTTTGTTTAAAATAATTATTTTTGCTCTTGAGTTTGCTTACCTATCAGTTCATTTTTGAGTTCTTACTTGTGTAAGTAAGTCGAAAGGCGGTAATTGGAAATTGTCCCGTGAGATTTAAATATTCTCGTTTGATAAAAGGAAAATGTAAGAAGGGTTGAAAAGTTACATCAAATTTTACAACCCATCGAAATATAGATATTTTATTATTCATAATATCTATATATCGTTGGGCTTTCAGTTTTATTGACTTTTCTTTGTGGTCTTTCACAGTTTCCTGTTTGTCTTTAAATTTCCCTATAAAATGCAGGTAAAGACAATCCATGTAGGTACAAAGCGTCGTTTTGTAACAATATTATTTCAAGGGCGGTTGACAACGTCTGGGATCAACATTCACGTCCACTATTAAAATTACGTAATATGAATTATGAAATTGACGGCAAAATGCTAAGTTATTACTATAATAATACAATTAATTTAGTAATTATATAGGTTACAAATATGTACTTCAAATTCTTACAGTAAACACAAAGATATTTAACATTTTCCGTTCAACAATGATACGAGTACATGCCTTCCATCGTAATTGTCTGAAAATTAATTTGATTTATTGTTTTTCAATATTGTAATATTACTTTAATTACGCAACAAAATTCTTGTATATATATTACTCATAATCACAATTTTGATGTGAATAGTGTAAGGGTTCTACATTCAGAAAACCGGTATGGAAAATTAATTTCTTTGGAAACATTGGAAATACATAGAAATATTAAAAATATTGTAAATATTCAAATACCCCATCCATCACCATTGTTGAAACCAATTGTTCATCCACCATTGTCTTAGCTACTCCTACTTCCTTACCCCTTCTTTTCTGTTTTTAGGTACCTACATAAAAAAAATATTGTTGTTGCATGTGACTTTAAGATAAAAATTTCTTGTAATTAGTTCTCTTGAAAATGTCAAGCTAACTTGACGAAAGCGCTTGAGTATTAATAAATCAATAGTGAAAAGTAAAACAGTGTTTTATTGATATCAAATATGTTTAAATTCTTGTATGTTTAAAACATACCTATAGGTATATAATTAATTAGCTGGGGGGCTAAAAACGCCACTTTATATGAATCATAAAAAGATCATATTAGGAATTGTAAAACGATTTAACGGCAACATTTCACCCAATATGAATCATTTGATGAAATGAATTGCGGGTGAATCGCGTACAATCGTGACCATTTTATGAAAATTAGAGGAATTACTACGGATCTGCTGGCAATTCGGGAAATGAATCATATGTAGAGGAATTGCTCAATGTGTTCATTTCAGGCCCCAGGATACACTTTTTCTGCAAAATGTTATTATTTTAAAGATTGAAAGAAAATAATTATGTAATTATGAAGTTTATACACACGCAATACTAATAACATAATATAACATGTATAGATAATTCACACAGACTGAGCTTATCCCAAACTAAGATATAATTTTTATATTATGGGTACCTACTAACACAACGATACACACGTATACAATGCACTGAACATATACACATCACATTAAAAATTAAATTATGTAGTAAACTTATTGATGTTATTTTTACACCTAACTTTTTCATGGGCTCATATACATATAAAAATCTATGTAGGTAATACATCAACTTTACATATAAGACTTCGAAAAGTTTGAACTTTATTTGATAATCCCGTCAAGGAGACTACCAAATAAGGTGAGATTGTGAGCCATGCACTATTTTTTTTTGTTAAATTTAAATGTCTACTAGTAGGTAAGTTTTTCCTTACAAAAACAAACGAGAGGTAGGTGTAGTGAAGTTAAACCACTCAACGAATGAAAGATAAATTAAAAATATATACTTGGCATCTCTACAATAAATAAAAGAATGTAAGTAGGTACACGTTACTGTTTAAAGCAGAGAAAAGGATATAAGAAAATTGTCGACGAGGCTCGTCAGCGTACCAACATGAGACCATATGCCCTAGAGAATGATATTGTTTTTCTTTGCGCTTTTTCCCTCGTTTCATTCAAAAACAAACTTGATGATATTTCTCTTCGTTGGAGTATCAAATAAACGCTTTATTATGTAATGTCATTTTTTTTACGAATTACCGATAAAAGTTATTTTACTATTTTTCATTTCGAAAAAAAATATACATAAATACAATAAAAAATATGAACATAATATATTGTGGTATATATTAGATACTGTAATAATGTGAAAGTATGGTACAATTAAATTGTGGTAGGTAATAATGAATACGGCGCACTTCATCATCAATATATTGTACCTACCTCCAAGCTACTGAGTTCGTCGGTAGCCTGGAGTTAGAGTCTCGGCCGCGTGAACAGGGGGTCCGTGGTTCGATACCAGGATCCAACAAACTCTCCTTTCCAGACACAAGCTTTTAGCTTACTGTGAAAGGTGTACTCGTATAAGGTTATATTTGGATTTATAACAAAACCCAGATATATCTTTATAAAAATGTGTAAGATAACATTACTACTACTACTACTATATCTTCACGGCATATCCCACAAGTGGGGTAGCCAGCAGACCAGCTGAATGCAAAAAGCATGCAAGCTGTCCTCTCCGTGCTAAATAAAATCAAGACATTCAGGGTGGGTGGCAAACATCATCGCTGAATTAAGATATAAAATGACTTAATTTTTTCGAACACCTGCATGCCTTTTACAGGACACTCTAAACTTATGGAGAAGAGTGGGACACCAATTCTTTACCTAGTGTTCCACGGGATAGCAGCAATACACTTTTATAAACACGTCTACATAATACAACGAGGTACTTGTGCGAGATTTTGTGAACGTGCTGATTTGAACCAACGTTTGTTTATTAATATCAATAAATAGAAATTATTTTGGTCGCAAAATTTGTATGGATGCATTAAGTAATAATTTTTCCTTTGAATAATTAGTCCTTACAATCTAGGTTTATATTCGAAATATTGTGCTTTGTATAATCTTAAGAGTTATTTTTTCCTAGAATATTATCTGGTACTTTGAAATCGGTTAATATCAATATCTGTTCTTGCAAATGAATCTTTTGAGATACTTCTGATGTGGATTTTATTTTATGCCTGAACCCCTAACTCTATTTTATTGACTATTAAAAAATACAAAAATATACTCGTTTTTATCGCCGATTCAGCTTCTTTAGACAACTAGAAAAAAATAGAACAACTAGAATTTGGATTTATGCTGATAGCACGTAGAGTGTAATATGCTTTCAATTCCATAAATAAAAAAGCTAGAATTTTCTGTCTATTCTATCTAATCCATTACGCCATATCCCAATTGGGGTAAGCAGAGAGAACGGAACGCCATATAGATCTGTCCTTATATACCTACATCTTTCGCTCTTTCTACATTCATACAATTGCTCATGCATGCACGTCGTATCTTTTATTCAATTCACGCCCGTCCTTGAGAATTTGATTAACATGTTTAAGCCATGTAGTGCTCAGATTGTAGAATTTTAAGATTGTAGTTCTCGGATTGTAGATTGTAGAATCTGTGTAGAATTTTAATCATTTTCATAAACATCACATGCTTGTTTTAGGTTTTCGGCACACCCCGATACAGCTTCAAAATTTGAACATTATATTATGTAGGTTTTATATATTAATAATAATAATAATAAACTTTATTGTGCTTAAAAAACATACATATAAACAGATTATAAATACCAATAATTATCATGCACAATGGGCGAGTTTAAAGCGTGTAAGCGATATCTTCCAACTAACCCAAAAATCGTAAAAAAAAAAGAAAATAATATATACATACATAAAAAGTTAAATAAATATACATACAAGCAGGCAAACACCTGCGCACACAATGAGGGAAAGTCCGGATATCGAGGGAAGGTAAGAGAAGGAATGCTCGCCGTGTATAATATATACTACACGTGAAGAAAACGTTTCCTTAGGGTTTACAAAGTGAAAGTATTAAAATTTTGAAGACTAGCGACCACCGAGCTGCTTTCTAAACAATTGATATGTGGGACAGGTACGGATACTAGGCGGAAGTTGATTCCATAACCTAGCACCGAGAACTGTGAAGGAATCTGTATAGAAACCAGAATGGTGTGAAGGAATTGCCAGTAGATTGTTATTGGCTGATCGAAGAGGGAGTCCATGTGAATGCAGGAAATGAAACCTTTCTTTTAGGTAAGGCGGGGTGTTGGGATCAAAAAGTATTTTGTATAGAAGACAAAGGGTGTGGAAGTCTCTGCGTTGGGAAACGGTCTTCCAACCGAGTCGATGACGGTACTCAGAAATGTGATCAAAAAATCTAAGGTCATATACATAACGTATGCAAACATTTTGTTATCGCTCCAGCTTATTCAAACCTTCTACAGAGACATCTAAATAGCAGATATTGTGTTTCCCATTACAAAAATTATAGAAGTAAAATAAACACTCTTATTGATTTATCAGTTATCCGATTGGGCTAACATTCATACGGGCGTCCCCCAAGGCGGAGTCTTATCACCCCTACTCTTTTCGTTGTTTATTGATACAATTTCCACCAACATTACCTGTAAATATCATATGTATGCTGTTGATCTACAAATTTATGCACACTTCCCCGCGAACAACTGTGCCTCAGGGATCAACCAACTGAATAATGACTTAACATCTATTTTCAATTGGTCCACTGCTAATGGTCTATTCCTCAATCCCTCAAAAACTCAGGCTATCATTATAGGTAGTGAGCGCAAAATAGATAAACTTTCACATGATGATGTGCCTCCCCTTTCTCTTGGCAATTCAGTTGTGCCGCTAACTAAAACCGTAAAGAATCTCGGAGTCACATTTGATCAACATCTTTCTTGGTTACCCCACGTGAAAAACGTGAGCAGAAAATTTTCGCGAGACTGCACTCATTCAAAAGACTCCAATCATTTCTTCCTCAAAATACAAAACGCATGATAGCTCAAACATTTTTCCTTCCAATCCTATACTACGCAGACTGTACCCTTCTCGATACCTCTGAGGAACTCAATGGTAAATTGGATAGGTTGCAGAATGCATGTATACGATTTGTGTATGGTTTAAAAAAATATGACTATATTTCCAAATTTCGAGCAGAACTTAAATGGCCAACATATAAACAATCCCGCGATCTACATATAATCTACTTTCTGTACAACATCCTGAAGCACAATTCCCCTCAATACCTTTTTAAGCGTTTTGAATACCTGTCTTCACATGGACGTCCTCTGAGATCTCAGAATAACCAGTTACTTGCCGTCCCTGCCCACACCACAACCTTCTTCAGTTCATCATTTACGACCCATGCAATTATGTAGAATGTGGAATAATCTACCTTGCAATATTAGAAATTCCTCTACGCTACACGTTTTTAAGAATAACCTAAAATCCATAGACTTATCCTAAAAAGTTCCTCCCCGTGCCTTTATCCTTCATTTTATAGTATTTATTAGAGGAAACATGACATGTATAATGTTCTACTTAGGACTAAGAATGTAATTAGTTATAATTAAATTTAGTATTAACTGTTCACATTTAGTATTAATTACACATTGTCAACATAGCATCACACATTATTTTGGTTAGCTGGAAGATATTGCCTCCAGGCAATAAGCTCGCCAATTGCTCATGATTGTTTTTTTCTGATCAATAAAGTGTTCTTATATTAAATTTTACGCGGCGGCAGAATTGCCATCCACACTTCTCAGCATTATACAACCAGATAAGTCTCCAAATGATCAGTCATGATCACACAAAAACTTAACAGTCTAATGCCGGGAAAAATTCACCTATCCAGATATACAGGATATCAAAGGATTAGGCTCAAAACGCGGGATCAAAATACCAGCATTGTGTCTGAAATATCTGTGTTCAGAAAACTTTTTACAATATTACAAGTGTTTATTATAATAGATTTTTGAATTTTAATATACAAATTAACCGGTAAATTTAATTTTTGTAAATTATTTATTAAAGATTTCGGAGTTACCCCTGTAGCTGACATGACTAAAGGTATTATATAAACGGACCTAGAATGCCAAATATTTTTTATTTCTCCTGCTAGTTTTGTATATTTACGTATTTTTTCTGCGACGGTTGTTTGTATATTATGTGTATTTGGGACAGCGATGTCGATTAGGTACGTTATTTTATTACGTTTATCATGTAATACTAAATCGGGTCTATTATGATGTATTTGTCTATCTGTTATTATGGTTTTATCATAATAGAGCCTATAATTTTGATTTTCTAATACCTATTCCGGGTTGTATTTATAATAAGGTATTACATTATTTGAGTTTAAAAGATTATGTTTAATAGCTAAATTTTGATGTATAATTTTTGCTACATGATTATGTCTATAAGTATACTCAGTTTGAGCGAGAGTGGAATAACCCGAAACTATGTGTTGAATTGTTTCCGGTTTGGCCAGATATTTCCTACACGAATCATCAATTATATTTTGATTTTTTAGAAAATGAAATATAGTGAATTTAAAAGGCCTACTATAGTATGCCGCGCGAGCATTCGTGTAAAAAAGGGGGCGCGTGTACTGCAGGGTTAAAATAAAACTATTTATTCAGGTACTCTAGGTCAATAAATAATGAAAAATTCCTGTGAATTTTCCTGGTCAGTTCCGGTGAAGAGAACAGTTTAATTTTTTCGCCTGTTTCATAGCCAAAAAAGAGATCTTGTTTTCTTTTTGTTAATCCATCAAGACTTACCATAATCCCATAAATATGTAAAATTGTTATGCAGTTGCCTTCTAGACATTTCACAGCTTTATAAGTGACAACAAAAATGCAAATAAATTTCAATCATATAATTCTCAGTTTCATTGAGCATTTGAAACTAGGTACCCACATATAAGAAAATAAGAATTTTAATTTGTTGATTTTTGGAAGTGAAGGGTCGATATATATTAAAATTAAAAACTCTCTAATCCAAATCTCTCATTCTCACTCCGTAAAGGCTTAATTATTTTTAATTTTTAATGAAATGGCTCGATCGTGTAAATAATAAATTATTTTTTCTTCTCCGCCATTTCAATTTCAGTTGACCTTTTTGTAATTTTAGGGCACAATGTTCAATTTGAAAACTCAATTAAAGAAGAACTAAGCTGTTTTTGTATTCTCAAATTTCAATCTAATATTCTTTTAACAAGGACGCTTTCAGGATATTTTCCAGTTGTGAAATATTTCTTGAAAGAAATTGACAGACCACCAGGATTAAATATAAATCTGGGAATTTCGATTTATTAAATTTGTCCCTCAACAAACTTCATTCATGGACTTAACTGTCAAAATGACAACATCATCACCATCATCAGTCTCGCTACAATCCAGTGTGGATCTTGACCCCTCCTCAAGAAGTCGCCTTCACTCCCTTCTATCCATCGCCTCTCATATGGTGATAGTACATTCCATGTACATGTACATACATATTTTCAAATATCCATAAATTGTTTGCGAAGTCAAGAAGATGTTTGCTGTTCGAGGCTATCTTATTCTTAAGGTTTCGTGACAATGAGTTTTTATAGGGCGTCCAAATAACCAGTGCGTATTTTTTTTTACTTTATTTTTTAATCAAAAGTACCAATTGTAACGATTAAATAAATAAATACAATAGATAACATTTTCTTAACCAAGGTCACAAAATATAAACAGGATATTTTTTTTTCAATTTGAAGAAGTGATTTCTTAACGCGAAAGTTCGTGAATTATTCAGTTTCAGTACATTTAAATCAGTGTTTATTTATATTACTATTTTTTTTTTAATTCTATTTATTCAATAATAAAACAAAAGTTACAATATATATTATTGTAAAGTGGACAAATATTTTGTGCACTGTGGCGCTATAGTGGACAAAAGGATATGATTTGAAATACTCGTATGATACTTGGAGGGGAGATGGGTTCGACAGACCACAATTCCTCTTTAGGAAAGCTTGCCCGTCTTACAAAGAGTGTAATGGTAAGCGTCTTTGATTTCATCTGATTTCATTAAATAAAAAAGGACAGGGCGCAGTGGAAGAGCTTGTCGCTTGGTTAGGGGGATGGTGGTTATGATCCTCAGCATTGAGGGACCGACTTGCAAGAAGAAATATTTGCAAGAAGAAATAAAAAAAGTAATATTTTAAAAATACATGAAGTTTTTTAGTTTAAAAAAAAATAATGTAGCACCAATCCAATGAAAACAGATTTGTACAAGGCACTGACGATCGACTAAGTCCGAAAGGCCTCTGCCGAAAATAAATATAGTGAAAGTAAACAGTGTTAGTGTTGATATTAATTTTATAATATAATAATAGATTTGTTGCTTTTTATTTTTCAAAACTATAATAGATAATTAATTTAAACCTAAGCAAAAGCATCAATCTTAAACTTACATATTAACAAAACTATTTATATACTTTCAATTAAAAATAAATCCATTTTTTGAGAGCCATTTTTATTATATTAAATTATAACATTTCGAATATTAAACAATTTAAGCACATTATAATTTTTCTTTTAATTTTATTTGTTCTTCTTCGTGGATCATTGTAATATGGAATATTGTACTCTTAGGTTCTCTTTCTATATTTAAAATATTATTAAAATATATCTTCCTCATTTAATTAAGCACTTTACCTGAACACTAGCGCAATAAAACTGAAGTACGTCTGCATTTCAAGAATTTCATTAATTTAAAACATAGTCTTACATAGAAACTTACATAGAAACATATAACCTAAAATTTGCAAAAATCTATAAATATTAAATTTTTCAGATGGCTATCGCCAGGTTGATTTAAAATACTAGATATCATTGACCGCAAAGATACTTGGTGAAAGTTCACATAAAATCACTAGGCATTGAATCAAAACTTTTGTTTATTTTTGTAAATTCATGGAAGAAATTTCAAACCTAATAGAACCTAATTTTTACCTCGACCTTTTTATTTTTACCGGAGAAAGGGACTATGTAGGTACATTAAAATGTGTACACAGTTTTTTTCATAGAAATTAAATATTAAAATCTTAAAAGGCATTACCGTAAAAACTTTTTCTTCTGAATAACAAAAAAGATAAATTATTTATAATATTAAGATAAGCTCAGACAGTCTCAACATTTCACTTTTTTATTTATTTATTATACATAGGTACCTACCTATATAAAAAAATTATTTTCTAAAACTATTCTGATGAATCTGTCGTCGCCAGGTGATTGAATTGGTCATTTAACTTGATGCCTAGGCGCTTAATGAAACTCCGGCATTCGGCTGAATGTCTAACAGTATTGTCTACCCGAAACGTTTATCAATAATTATTTAAGCACCACAGTGCACAAAATAAATAAATTTAGTTTAAACAATCGGGCTAGCTTCAATCAGGCAGAATATTATACGAATGACACGTTATTGTGATTTGACGAAATGGTTATTTATTCAATTCAATGCCGGGGTTTAACTAACCGCCTAGCCATTTAAGTACCTGGCTGATCTAAGTATCGGGTAAACACGAGCCTAGTTTCAACGAATTACTTAAATAAAAAACTAAACAAAATTTATGTATAATCGATTGAGGCATACTATGGACTCCTTTTATTCATTAATTCGTGATTATTTTTTTTATTGGTAATAAATACAATCCACCACAGCTAAAAGGTTGGTGCACTCTGCTATCTTAGTGCCAACAGTTATGTATGCAAGTGAGACGTGGACATGGTTAAAAAAGGATGAAAGTGGCATAAATGCAGTGGAAATGAGATCGTTGAGAAGGATGTGTGGCAAGAGTCTGAGAGATCGTGTGCGTAACAGTGATATACGAAAGGAATGTGGAATGAAAGTTGGTGTAATAACAAAGATGAATGTAAATAAGTTAAGATGGTTTGGGCACGTGGAAAGAATGAATGAGGATAGAATGACTAAGAAGATATATTTGGCTGAGAGGAATGGTGCTCGGAGACGCGGACGTCCGAGGATTAAATGGCAAGATCATTTAAATCAAATCCTACAGGACGGTCACGTGTTGAGCACATTGAACAGGAGAGCATGCATGAGGAATTGTATGACAGTGACGGAAGCGAAAGATGTATGCAAGGATAGAAGGAAGTGGCGCTCGATCCTTTCTGCCTACCCCGCGAGGGAAGCGGCGTGATGGTATGTATGTATGTATGTATGTAAATACAATCAACACCATTCTTTAAATTCCACAAATAAGTAAAAAAAATACACAATTCCCTTAATATGTGAAATATTTAGAAATGGGTTAAAAATTAATACATCTATTTTGAATTCCACAAATAAATATTTCGAATTCTTTGACGATTGAACGGAACAAAGACAACTTATGTTTTTAAAAGGCGATTTTTATTTAATTAGTTCCAATTGTTTTGTTTCTGTATTCAGAATATAGATACCTATACCAAAATGACAAAAATGATAATATCAAATATAAGACATCTTGTACTTATTGATATGATTTTGTTTCGGTGGAGCGTCCACCATTAACGAGCGTTTATCTAAAACTAATTTGCAAGCATGAAAACAAATAGATATAACAATATATTTTGTACTTGTTGTGTTATAGAACTGGACAGTCGACATAATCTAATTGATTCAGCGACGAGGTATTTAACTATATCTAGAGTATATTTTAGATTTGATTTTAGCATAATAGAAAGAGAGAAAAAAATCTATAAAGCTTCGTTAAGGTTTGACTGAAAGAAATCGTCTAAGTGATAAATTCAACCTATGATAATATTCACTGATTTCTTCATTCATTCATTCATTCATTATGTCACAGAAATTCACCCAAGACGGTTGGTAGGCGGACAAATAAATATGCAAATTGTTCTGAAGCAACTTAAGGCGTTTAGAATGGATGCCATACCACATCGTAGAATTTAAGAGGTTAAACTTCTTACATGGAATATTTTACAAATACAAGTCACTGTAGAACTAACAAAAAAAGAGCCGGAGACCATTTTTTTTCTTTATCGGTTACATATTTTTCTACGTTTATTATAAGACATTAACTAGGTAGTTGCTCATCAAGGCTACCGAATTACTTTTAGTTTAACTATTAACCTAAGAAATAGAAAAACTTATACCTATTGTATTTATTAGCTAATAAGAAGAAATACTTATTTCAATTTATCCAATTAGGCCAGTGGTTATTAACCTTTTTGGAGGTACCGAACCCCACCAGTTACATATGCATTCACCGAACCCCTCCTAGATTTGAAAATAAAATAAAAATTTTACAAATTCAAAACATGGTATATATTTATATAAAGGTGTATAAAATGAAAAAAAAAATAAAAAAAAAACAGAGATCAAAACATTGAATTTTAATGGTTTAATCAAAACATGAAACATATTAATTAATATTTACTTCAAATCAGTGTGACTTCTGCTGTTGCCTTTCAGAAAACTATCTTGCCTTTAAAATGATTTTCACAGAACTATCTTGCCTTTAAAATGATTTTCATCCAACTCGCAATACTATCTAGCCTTTAAAATATTTTTCACCGAACCCCCAAGACTGACTCACCGAACCCCTGGGATTCGATCGAACCCAGGTTAAGAACCACTGAATTAGGCTTACACCAGTAAAATAAATAAATTTAGCTTTATAATAATACGTTCTTCTTTATTATATTGATGTAACTTTCTCATGGTAAAATTTATTATATTATTAAGTTTAATAAAGAGATATCGACAGATGGAATATTAAGTGTAATATTTTGCTTCAACCCCTACGTACTTCATATTTCTAAGCTACTTGTTGGTAAGTTGAATAATAATACTAATAATATTGTGTGTAGGTAGGTACCCATCCAGCATAATGAAGTGAAAGGGCTTTAGTTATTAGAGTCTTATGAATATTCATGAACTCTCTCAGACGCACAATGTACCCTCTATACTTAGGTACTGTCTTTTAGCTACAATTCCAACATTCATCACAGACCACTCTGAGATATATTGCCTTGCCTTGTTTGGAAGAAAAAATAATAATAAAAAAAGGAATTTCAAGAAATGAATTTATTTTCTAAACACGTACCTAGGTTTTTCTTTGAGAAAGAATAAGGAATTATTCAGAATTTCCATTTTATAAATATTTAGTGAGTTAAGTTAGTACAAGTGTTTGTTTGTAGATTTATATTTATTTAGAGTTTTTATCTTTTTCCTTTCATAATTACGTAACTTTGAGCCCTTACAACTAACCAAAGCACAAGAACAGAAAACGTTAGTCACTTAAATAATTATCTTATGATTAAGGGTTTTGGATGTTTGATAGTGGCCCGTAGTCAAAACACAATTTTAGCCTAACGTTTTTGTTTGTTCGAATATAGATGATGTTGCGATAGAGTGTCAATTTTCGTAGCTACCTACTTGTGTACTTTAGCTATCTATAAGTATATGTATTGTTTGTTGTGTTCAATGAAATTATTATTATTTTTTATAAAAATGTCGGGATTTATAGCTAGTTCTGACTATTCTTTGAGAGTTTTAAAGATAATATAAGCACAATTTAGTATCTGAGTACAAATTTTTCTCAAAGTATGTAATTTATTGTGATTTTTTTGTTTTGTTCTATATTCGGCTCAGTTCGAAGAAATATTTCTACATAAATGCCTTATAATAAACTCTTATAATAATTCATTCACTTGAAACGCTTAGGATTATAAGTTTTATTATTTAAAAAAAATCTAACTTGAATTCCTACGTTTATTTGTTACATGAATTTAAAATACGCTATCATACATCGATTTCAGTATACTTACACCATTGACGAGCCTTTTAAGATGACAATAAGAGAGTCTTGAAAAGCTTGTTAATGGTGTAATTACACTGAAATCATGTAACAAATAAACATAGAAATTCAAGTAAGATTTTTTTAATGTTCTTGTTGTTTGTAATTAAAACAAATTATTTATGATCAAAAATATACCTATTCAAATGTTTTATGATCTATTAAATAATAAAATTTTATTTAAACTTGATATGCCCGGTATAGTAGGTATTGTGCCGAAAAGTTACCATTAAAAAAATAATTGGTTTTTAGAAAGTTGTACGGGATTTCAATATAAAACAATGCAGTTCATGAGAAATATGAAAATCCCGACATTAAAAATATCCCTGCACTTAAAAGGCACCTGCATTAATAATGTATTGTTTACTAATCTTCGTACCTGCATACAAAATATTATTGTTTATATATATATTAATTGTACCTGCATAGCAACAGGGGTAATAAAGAGAATAATATTGACAAAAGATTAAGGCGCATTCATTAAGTATCAACTTAAGGCGCATTCATAGTGTATCAAATAATTTAATGAATATTTTAGAATGTCTTCGTATTATTATTATTTAGTATTGGCTTGGTTGGATTTATACCTACGCTTCGAGATATTGAGTGTCAATATCGATGATATGTTTTGAATTATGTAAACGACTTTTTAGGTATGAATTTTAATTTTATGGTAACATATGTATTTTAATATTTAATTATCTACCTAAAGGGTCGTAATGTGTTGCTATGTAATAGAATAAGGATGTGTTATTTGTGTGCGGAATGGACGCTTATAATATAATTAAACTGTGACAATGGACACACTTTATAATGTTTGAATTTAATATCAGTGCAAGAGACGCTTTAATTATTCATAGTGAATTAATTAATAATTATAAATCAGCGCATTGGACGCTTAACAATATCAAACTTATTTGTAAATATTTATTTCATCATGTACATAATTCTTGGAATGCAGACAAGGGTGCAGTTGTACCCGCAATACAATGGAACTTGCAGTAGGCGTGTATTGCTACTGCAATCAACCAATCACGCCGCTGCACGTGGATGTATCGCGTCATCGAAGGGGTAGGACCAACCCCTCTCTACACCACTCAAGGAACAGCGGAGAAATGTCCTTGAAAGATGAGTGAGTCTCCATCAGCCATCAGTGGTGAACAGTGATCATCAGCGAGTCGTAGTGAGTAGTCAGTTGTCCTTGGTAGAAGGATTGCTCTTGCCATCACTCAATGACTCATCATCTGACCTTCAGAGAGACAAGTCTGTCTCTGGCCACCGGACTTCAGTTGAGTCGAGATATTCTCCTCCTGAAGTCATGACGAGCCAACTCTGCACCTGTGTAGGCTGGTAATTGCCTCCAGGAGCCTCGGACGTGGGACTTCGCCCTCCCAGCACTGCGCCAAGGGGCGCTTTCTTCAACTTGTTTGCCTCTAGGCATTTTCATGCCAGAGGCGCCCTCATCGTGGGATCCATTACAATCATCGCAAAGTGAAATTTAATTATTTTAAAAGTGCTACGTTTTCGTTTTATTGAAATAATAATCAAGTGTGTTTTTTTTTATATTGGGATAATTACGTGTGCACAGACAATACGGGGTAGTGAGTAAGTCGTAGTATTGTGTTGCTGTTTAAACGTGTGTTTGTAATAGTGGTAAGATTTTTTTTATTTTTAATTAAATGTTTATTTGAATCTAAATTTGCCTTTTATACATTCGCTCATCTATTTACAAATAACTTGTCGTCTCTTATTTATATAGCCTCACTATATATTTAATTATGACCATTTTATTTTTTTCATTGTTTTAACTCCTGGAGTGCTGTGGGTAGCCCAGTAGAGTCTCAGCCGTTGGCATTTTTGGCATAATATTTTATTTATTTTATCCTCAACCAAAACCATTCTCTCACCATCTCTCTCACCCCCCCATATCATATTGGCCCCCTGAACGTGTGGCTCGTAGCGAAAAAATACACATCTGTGTATAATCGCTACAACGAATCTATCCCTGAGATTTTGTAATTAATTTTTTTTGTGATATCGGAGGAGGGTGTATATTTTTTTTAAAATGAACTGACAAGTTATCTGTATGGCGAATGTGTATTGTTTTGACTTTTGGCTTTGTTTAATTGACATGTGTTTATTGTGTATTACGGTATGATTCGATCGATGGATAAGGTGTCGGTTATCAGATGCTATGTGCGCGAATTTTCGCTTTCGTTCGGAGGCTGGACTGACGAAGGCCCCGAACGTTTCCTCAAAGAATGCGAGGAATGCTGGAAGCTTGAGTGGGAAGATGAATTGCCAAGGGAGGCTGTGTATTGCTTGCGCGGCGACGCAAAGCGGTACTGGAAGTCTCTGGGGTTTCGGTATTGTCGATGGGGTGTATTCAAAGAAGTAATTTTGCGAAGGTTTGGTGTGGAAGGGCAGATAAATGCGATCTATAATGACCTGTTGACAGTGTGTCAAGGTCGGGATGAACTGGGGAGTGATTTTGTTGACTGGAAGGTCAGGATAAACAATCGGTTAAAAGGGTATGGCCATGTATTATTTAAAGATGAAGGACCAGCAATGAGCGTATGGAAGCAAATGACATCCTGGTATAGGACGAGGATTAATGGTCGGGAGTTAGTTAATCTGGAACATTTGCAAGAGTTGGTATGGCGCCTGGACTTTCCAGAATACACTACGGAGGGACAATCCGAATGTGATCTGATCACGGAGGGTGATCATGAGTTGTTAGATAATCTTCCAGACATAGCATCTGTTCGCGATGAAATTCGGTGTGATGTACCTAGCCAGGACGCTAGGAAGGTTGAGGTACCCGCAGAGGATGAGGTTTCCCTCTCGGAGGAACAGGTTGAGGAGGACTTCGAAGAAGACACCGAACGGGAGGCACATACACCTCCCTCTATTCACGAATGGGTAAAGTCTTTCGCGTGGGTTTTAAAATCAGTTTTGGCAATGCTGATTATCGCCGGTTGCATCGTTGAGAGCTGCATACGTTTGCTAGTATGTACAGCTATGCTTTTGTTTAGATTCGTGAATAGGAAAATATCGCGTCGCCGTAGAACAGCGTGGATATTGTTCGAAAAGATAAAATATGCATCCATCAATCGAATCAACTATGAATGTTATGCTATCGATGATTATTATTATAATTTGTTCATCGATATGGATTCTCGATGCTTGAAGTCGAGGAGAAAATTCAATCAAGCCAGATAGTCACATATGTGTGTTATATTGGATTAGGATTGACTTAGGCTTGCATTAGGAAAAATGTTTTTTGTTTAAATATTTTTAAATGGTTTGAATATTTTCCGTAAAAATATCTCTGGCGCCCAGAATTAAAGTTAGAATGATGTATAGGTATATTTTTCACGTTTAAAATGTTTTTCATTACGTAGGTAGGTAGGTGCAACTTTTGTTTATGCCTACGTGTGCATTATTTTTCTTCGTAAAATGTGTCAAATGTTACATGATAAATTTTGAATATGGAAAATAGAATTTGTTTGAAGTAACCAGCGAGTGTAACGTGTGAAGAGAACTTATGTGGATGTTAGATGTGTGGAATGTGTGAAGATAGTGTTGTTATTCTGAATATCAGAGTTTTAGTAGAGGAGAGAGATGCTTTGAGTGACAGAGATGTGTGAGGGATTCTCAGTTGGCACTGGGAGTTATTTGTAAGATGATGAGTTATTCTGCGTGTCTTGAAGAGAAATTCTGCGTGTATGAGAAAGATAGTAATTCTGCGTGTATGAGGAATATGTTTTGTTTAGTATGGGATAAGCACAGAGGCGATGAGTGTTCCGCCCTGCTTAGTTCCCTAATGTATTTCGTCGTGTGGACAGCGAGGTCCGTGTTAGTAAGTTTTGTGAGGGACAGTGAGGTCCGATGTTTATGTAGAGAGACGTATGTGCGACTGAGAGAACCAGTCCCCCAGTCCGCTGTCACAAAGCATGCTTGATGAAAAGTATGAAGAATGTAATATTCGTTTTACATGATAGTCACATCTACCTATGTATATTTTAGTCACATACGAGATGTATGTTTGACGATGTATATTTGTAATTTGAATTGAGCTGGTTTTGAAAAAGAGATGCAAAAGAAGAAGAATCGCGTTTAAATGTTGTTAATTATTTTATTGAAATGTGTGTGCACCTACCTACTTGCTAATTGTTTTGAATTTTATGGCTAGTCTAGCTCAAGTGTATTGTATCTGAAACTTTATTGTGGGATGTGTATTGTAAATAATGGATAACTTTTCGTCAAGGAATGGGTGGCGAATTTGATATGCCCGGTATAGTAGGTATTGTGCCGAAAAGTTACCATTAAAAAAATAATTGGTTTTTAGAAAGTTGTACGGGATTTCAATATAAAACAATGCAGTTCATGAGAAATATGAAAATCCCGACATTAAAAATATCCCTGCACTTAAAAGGCACCTGCATTAATAATGTATTGTTTACTAATCTTCGTACCTGCATACAAAATATTATTGTTTATATATATATTAATTGTACCTGCATAGCAACAGGGGTAATAAAGAGAATAATATTGACAAAAGATTAAGGCGCATTCATTAAGTATCAACTTAAGGCGCATTCATAGTGTATCAAATAATTTAATGAATATTTTAGAATGTCTTCGTATTATTATTATTTAGTATTGGCTTGGTTGGATTTATACCTACGCTTCGAGATATTGAGTGTCAATATCGATGATATGTTTTGAATTATGTAAACGACTTTTTAGGTATGAATTTTAATTTTATGGTAACATATGTATTTTAATATTTAATTATCTACCTAAAGGGTCGTAATGTGTTGCTATGTAATAGAATAAGGATGTGTTATTTGTGTGCGGAATGGACGCTTATAATATAATTAAACTGTGACAATGGACACACTTTATAATGTTTGAATTTAATATCAGTGCAAGAGACGCTTTAATTATTCATAGTGAATTAATTAATAATTATAAATCAGCGCATTGGACGCTTAACAATATCAAACTTATTTGTAAATATTTATTTCATCATGTACATAATTCTTGGAATGCAGACAAGGGTGCAGTTGTACCCGCAATACAATGGAACTTGCAGTAGGCGTGTATTGCTACTGCAATCAACCAATCACGCCGCTGCACGTGGATGTATCGCGTCATCGAAGGGGTAGGACCAACCCCTCTCTACACCACTCAAGGAACAGCGGAGAAATGTCCTTGAAAGATGAGTGAGTCTCCATCAGCCATCAGTGGTGAACAGTGATCATCAGCGAGTCGTAGTGAGTAGTCAGTTGTCCTTGGTAGAAGGATTGCTCTTGCCATCACTCAATGACTCATCATCTGACCTTCAGAGAGACAAGTCTGTCTCTGGCCACCGGACTTCAGTTGAGTCGAGATATTCTCCTCCTGAAGTCATGACGAGCCAACTCTGCACCTGTGTAGGCTGGTAATTGCCTCCAGGAGCCTCGGACGTGGGACTTCGCCCTCCCAGCACTGCGCCAAGGGGCGCTTTCTTCAACTTGTTTGCCTCTAGGCATTTTCATGCCAGAGGCGCCCTCATCGTGGGATCCATTACAATCATCGCAAAGTGAAATTTAATTATTTTAAAAGTGCTACGTTTTCGTTTTATTGAAATAATAATCAAGTGTGTTTTTTTTTATATTGGGATAATTACGTGTGCACAGACAATACGGGGTAGTGAGTAAGTCGTAGTATTGTGTTGCTGTTTAAACGTGTGTTTGTAATAGTGGTAAGATTTTTTTTATTTTTAATTAAATGTTTATTTGAATCTAAATTTGCCTTTTATACATTCGCTCATCTATTTACAAATAACTTGTCGTCTCTTATTTATATAGCCTCACTATATATTTAATTGTGACCATTTTATTTTTTTCATTGTTTTAACTCCTGGAGTGCTGTGGGTAGCCCAGTAGAGTCTCAGCCGTTGGCATTTTTGGCATAATATTTTATTTATTTTATCCTCAACCAAAACCATTCTTTCACCATCTCTCTCTCACCCCCCCATATCAAACTTATTGAAGCAAAAATACGACAAAATGTTTTTCTTTTAAATAAAAAGTAGGTAACAGAGAAAATGTTATGTTAAGAGAAGTAAAAGAATATATTATAAAATTCGATTAATTGCGTCGGTGCACACGTAGTAGAAATTCATAATTATATAATTTGAAACAAGTGTTTCTTTCCACTAAAGATTATTTATTCCGAGAGAGACTCCTTTCGACTTATCAGGTCAATTATCAATTTAAGTGGTGTAGTACATAATTAACTAATTCCTTATAATTAAAAATGTTTCGTGATTACCACATAGTTAGTGCCATGTAGTAATCACGAAACAAATAAATTATTAAATTAAATCAAACAAATAATTATCAATTTGATGTTATTATTATTATTATTGGACAACATTAAAGTGTCGTTTACGTGCCAAAGCACCTCAAGGACACTGTACAATTCATAAAATCTAGGAAATTACATCCACGTCATATTATGAACATAGATAAATATAAAGATTAAATGAGAATCTCGGATACCTACATAAAGATATCCACGTCAGAAGTTCCGTATTATATAGTTACAAATATTTTAGATACAATATGTATCCACGTCAAGAATGTAAAACAGAATACAATATTTAATAGTAATTAGTAAAATAAAAAGTTTTTAGATTTTAAACCTTGTGCTTTACATTCTTAAATATAGAAAATAAGCTTTTGACGTCATGTTCCTAGTAAAATCAAATCAATTTCCTACTTTAAAATTTCACAGAATCAATTAAAATATCCGGGCTCTCGGCAATGAACAAATTTTCACAATTATCGATAATTATGAACGTACTAAACGTTTAACAAATTAATCATTGGCACGGAGAGGATGACTTTTTTATTACTATATAATATATTTAAATTTATAAATAAATATTAATTAAATTAAAATACTATGGCTTTCACATAAAGTTAAAATATACCAAATTATATTTTTATTTATTTATTTCATACAACAAATGGCTAAGATCCTTTAACAAAACAATCATAAATAAAACAACAAATTATTAAATGTAAAATAATAAAGGTACAACTAAGAAACGTTTGTGCGAATGAATGTATTATGTGTGCGAAATTGGGTGAATGGATGTATTGTGAATGAATGTATTGTGTGTAAGATTTTCTGTGATAGTTTTGTGTGTTATTGCTGAAGTGTGCACTGTTTGGATGTAAGACTATTGGAATATTTTTGTCGCTTACATGTTATATTTATGTGTCTTTCATCTGTTGTGTACCATGTAAATGAATAAAATAAAAATAAAAAAAACCTTAACTTATGGAGAATAAACATTTAAGTGAACAAAAACCAACAAAAACATAACTATACTATACTTTACCCTCACGCCGTGTCCCAAGTGGGGTAGGCAGAGATAACGGAACGCCAAACAGATCTATTTACACACTTCCTTCACTTCCTCCACATTCATAAAGTTTCCCATACACGCACGTCGGTTCCTCTTACTCAACACACGACCGTCCTTGAGAATTTGATCCACGTGATTAAACCATGTGGTTCACGGACGTCCGCGTATCATCACACCCTTTTTTTCAGACAACAAAAAACATTGAGTAAATAAAAGCATTCAAACAAAGTAAATAGACAAAAATACAGCCTGAAAATACACGGATTGTATGTACCACTATCATTTGACAAGAATAATCAAACAATTATTTATTTTTATTTATTTATTTAAAAGAAACCCTCAAACAGCAGGTAGAATCTGCTGGTTTCAGAAGGCCATTAGGTTAGAAATTACATTAAATATAAGAACACACTACAAGCAGAATACAATCAATAATATTTTAAGTCTATCATTATATCACACTATAATTATATTGTATATATACAGGTATAAATGTACATAAATATTGACAATGAAAATAATAATACATTGCAAGTGCAATAATAAATAGGATGAGTGCGGAGCAGAGAACATCGCCAAAGACTAGACTAAAATCTAAATTTAATACTACCGCCGACACCCAAATATGTAACAATTATTCAGCACAATAAAAGTACTTATTCAGCACAGAGCAGTGATATGTTACAACTAGATTCGCAATGTCATACAAATATTCTCTAAAAATGTGTACCCACCCTTCGAGGTACAATACCTGAGTAATATAATATATTATATTCATCTCTTTTCTTACATATCTACGAGTCTGCTTTGTAGCATTCCGATGTGAAGCCTTTTTCTTTTTTGCTTATGTCAATTTTTGTTATGTTATGGTATTTTTTTTGTAGTTTTAGTGTACAAATTTTAGTGTACGTTATTGGAAAATATACACGATGAGAGCTTAATAACCATGTATAGTTTCTAAAAATATTTATGCTTATTAATATTTGAAACTATACGCGAGAAGTCCCAACCTGTGCGTAATGGCGTTGTATACTTTCAAAATATGCTTCACTGAATCGGCGTCAGAAAGTATACACGACAATTACGCAGAAATCGTGTAGGTACATTTTCTGAGATTATTTTTCGTTACACAAACATACATTGCAAGAACACAATGAATGCGTACTGGCATTGTTTACTTTCAAAATTAACCCGTATAAAGTACTTTGTACGGGTTTTTAATCGAACTTATTCTCTTAAAATTAAATTGCACTCCTGCGAGAATAAAATTATTGTATAGCAAGCATACTTTGCTACCTACTACTATAGGTGTTTGTGTGTGTGTGTGTGTGTGTGTGTGTGTGTGTGTGTGTGTGTGAGGGTATGTGTGTGTGTGTGTTTTCTTGCATCTATTGAAACAACAACTAGAAAGATATTTTTTTTTAATGAAATAAAAACTCCATAAAGAAAAATTACAAAATGTGAATGTTTTCTATAAGAAGCACATATTTATTTTGAACGACGTCACTTCTTTGCTTTAAATTCACCTTCTTGTCCTTCTTGTTGTTGATCTCTTCTTCCTAATTTTTTCAGGGGCTTATGTATAATGATGCCATCCACGTAATGGAAATATCAGTGAAAATTAATTGAAATATTGAAAATGTATGACCAAAGAAAAATCTTTCAAGATCATAAATTCCATTTTAACCAACAAATTAATATTTCTCTTTGATTTGCAATAATAATTTATTATTGAAAGTAGGTACGTACATACTTCCTGCGTTTTTTTTAACGTGGAATCAAATTAATGGTATTGCCATAAATTGAATGTAACGGGAAAAGTGAAATAAATTATATTTTCATTGATAAATGTGTTAATCAAAAAATTGTCAATATATTTTTTCTTGTTACTTTTTATTATTCTGTGTACTGTGTTTCCCCCATGGAGACCCCAATTAAACATTATGCAACCACTTTTTACTGTAAGTTTTGGAGTCTCTTGTAAATGACCTCCAACTGGGCGGACCCTGTGGAACGAAGAGATCTTCACTTTCTCCTGGGCTTTGGCACATGTGTGATACTCTTCAAATACACTATAATGTATCTAGTTACACTCCGTTTTCTGCAACAAAATAACATATAAGAATAATTATTAGAAATATATTCTCTGTGAATAATATTTAAGTTTGTGAAAAACCGAGCATTTGATTACAAAAGGAACCTGCCATCATTTTCATCTGGTAAAGTAATCTTCATGATAGGTCTTTAGTCTTTGCCTTTTGTAATTTATCTCCTATTCAAATAAAATACTAAGCAGAAACTCTGTCTCTATTTAGCATTGTCAGTGGCATGTACAAATGAAATGCAATTAATTTGCATGCGTTTAATTATAGAACCATTTGCATATTTTCATTTTTATTTAGGTAGTTAGTCAATTAATTTATTTGATTATTTATTTGTTTGTTTATTTATTTATTTATTTGTTCATTGTTATATTATTATTTTTTATTCACTTAATTCTCCATCATTTTCCAAATATTCATTTGTTTACTTTATTGTGTTTGCGTTTAATTATTGACTCATTGACATATTTTCATTTTTAATTAATTTATTTATTATTTGTTTATTGTGATTTTTTTTTTGGATATAATGATAGTTTGTTGATTGTATATTGTTTATTATTTTTATTCGCAGCACGCCTCGATACAGGTTAACCTAGTGAAGCTGCTGCAACTTAATTGTAACCATGTTAAGAAAAAATGTATGTTGATATTTTGTATTTATGCGCAATAAAAGAATTTCTATCTAAAAAAAAAAAAAAAAATTGAGAACAAAATGCAATTGTAATGTAATCGGCTATATAAAATGCAACAGTGGTATTTTAAAATGAATAGATGACTAATTTTCACCTAAATCACTCGCAAACGAGTGGATGGCCTTGAGAAAATAGACTAATTTTCAGTTGTTGCTTAAAGTGACAGGGAGTGTGACAACAGACCATTATCATTTTCAAGAATTGATATATCATTAAATTTACCAAATCTCGAAATAAATATTGTTTAACAGACTAATTTTATTTTAGCCACGAAGCTTAATAATAATATACTATACTATACTATACTATACTATACCCTCACGCCATGTCCCAGGAGGGGTAGGCAGAGAGAACGGAACGCCATATAGATCTATCCTTACATACTTCTTTCGCTTCCTCTACATTCATCCAGTTTCTCATACATGCACGCCGATTTCTCTTACTCAGCACGCGTCCGTCCTTAAGAATTTGGTCCACGTGATCAAGCCACGTGGTTCTTGGGCGTCCGCGCTTCCTCACACCCCTTCTTTCAGATAAATACATCCTCTTCGTCATCCTTTCATCTTGCATTCGCTCAACATGTCCAAACCATCTCAACTTGTTTACACGCATTCTGTCCACAACACTCTTCACACATCCGCTCATTCTCCTGATATCCTCATTCTTCACTCTATCTCGCAACGTTTTACCAACCATTCTTCTCAGTGAACGCATCTCCACAGCATTTATTCCACTCTCATCCTTTTTCAACCATGTCCAAGTTTCGCTTGCATACATAAGTGTCGGTACCAGAATGGTATTGTGCACTAGCATTTTTGCCATGTTCGACACACTGCTATTGCTAACAATGGGTCGAAGTGCACCATTAACTCTAGCACCGGCGACTTTTCTTCTTTCAATGTCCTTATCAAATCTTCCATCCCTCGCAAACAGACTTCCCAAATAGACATACTCATTCACTTGCTCTAAACATTCAACGTCAACCTTTATTTCACATACCGTTCTTTCACTCTCTCTTTCAAACACCATTACTTTCGTCTTCGCGACATTCATTTTTAACCCATTTGCACTACAGCTATCATACACACACGAAACAATATCTTGTAAGTCACTTTCATTCTCAGCCATTAAGACTAAATCGTCTGCATACATCAAAGCATTCACTCGATTTCCATTCAGTTCAACACCTACATTCATCCCTTTCAAAGGTCGCATACAGAAGTCAAAAAATAGATTGAATAGCCACGGAGACATAACACAACCTTGCTTCACTCCTTTAGTGAGGGTAAACCACTCCGAGAGGGTATTGTTTACCCTCACACAAGCGGAACTCCCCACGTAAAGTGAAGATATTGCGCGTATCAACTGTGTACTCACTCCATACTCCGACAGCACGCGCCACAGTCTTTCTCGGTCCACACGATCATATGCCTTCTCCAAGTCAACGAACGCGCAAAAAAGCTTCTGGTGTTTACCCAAAAACTTTTCTACGATCATCCTTAGGGAAAAGATCTGATCGGCACACCCTCCACCATTTAAAAAAGCTCCTTGCGCATCCCATACCTTACACTCAGTAGTCTTTCGCACTCTCTCAATCAAAATTCTTCCGTACAGTTTACCTACTGAGCTCAGCAAGCTAATAGCCCGATAGCTTCCGCACTCAAGCCTAGCACCTTTCCCCTTATACAGTGGACAGATGATGGCTTTCCTCCAGTCCTCCGGAGTAGTGCCTTCTCTCCAACAGGTGTTGAATAGCTCTAGGCACCATGTGAGGGTCTTCGATCCACCAGACTTGATGAGCTCAGTTGAAACACAATCATACCCAACCGTCTTACCGCACTTGGCTCTTTTCAAAGCATTCTTAATTTCAGTCATACAAATCTCATCTACACCATTCACGTTACTTTCTCCACTATTATACTCACTTGTATTTCCGCCTTCACATTCAAACAGTTCTTCATAGTACTCTTTCCATCTTCTCAACACGCATTCTTCACTAACTAACAAGTTACCATCAATATCTTTTATCCCTTTCACAGAATTTACATCCACACTTGTCCTCTTTCGTTTCACCATCTTCCAAAAGATTTTCAAGTTATCTTTCGCGTTCACTGAAAGCTTCTGGCATTCTTTGTCTTCAAGCATCCTTTTCTTCATTTCCACTATATCACGCACTTCTTTCTTACACACCCTGTAAATCTCTTTCTTCCGTTCTTTTTCGTCTTCATTTCCCTGTCTCACACTCATTAAATCTTTCCACGCATTCTTCTTCTTTTCCACAATCATTTTCACATCATCATCCCACCATGCATCACCTTTCTTGCGTCCAACGGCAGTTTCACCACATACTTCTCTAGCACACTCTACTAGCACACCCTTCATTACTTCCCACTGCTCATCCAATGTACATTCTTTCCCATCATGCGAGCTGAATCTCTCGTTCGTCTTCCTTTCATTCTCTTCCTGTACATTTTCATCTTTCAATTTTTCGACTCTCAGCCTTTTAGTTGGCGTGATTCTTTGTGTTCTCGAGCGCCAGCCAGAAAACAGATTTATTTTTGTAACCACAAGGAAGTGATCTGTTTCCAACTCAGCGCCACGATACACTCTGGTGTCCGTGGTTACCTTCCTAAGATGAGAGTCCACACACACAAGGTCTATCATCGATCTTTCATCCCCTCTCTCCCATGTATACTGATGGATTTCCTTATGAGCGAAAAAGGTATTTGCCACAAAGAGATCCATCTCCAAGCATGCTTCAACTATACGTCTTCCATTGTCATTCACTCTTCTATCACCATTATTTCCCAACACACTCTCTAGTTCGTTTCTTCTTACACCGACCCATCCATTAAGATCACCTGCCAAAATTAATCTTTCATTCACTTTCCTGTCATTTTTATTTTTATTTTATTTTACATAAACTCACGGCATAAGCCTATTACATGTTAAAATACACATATACAAATACCTACAAATTAAACAGTGACAAATATCATTAAATACTAGAACATTAAAATTAAGAAACCAAATGATCAACAGTAAACAGAGAACCAATTTTGTGTGACACAATGCAATGCGAATCAGAAACAATAAAAACACATAAATACACACATATATACCTATACACTTGTTGACATTTAATAGGATAAAATTGAAAATCGAAGAATCAAATATGGGGTAAAATAATAAAAATAATTGAAGAATTAAAAATAAAAAAATGAGTTAAGAATTAAAAATAAATAAAGAATTCAGAATTAAAAAATGAATTGAAGAATTAAATATGGGGTAAAATAATAAAAATAATGTAATATAATATAATAAAAATAATCGAAGAATTAAAAATAAAGAATGAATTAATAATTAAAAATAAATAAAGAATTCAGAATTAATAAATAAATTGAGGAATTAAATATGGGGTAAAATAATAAAAATAATATAATACAAAAATAATAATTAATTTCTATTATAATATATAATTGAGAAGAATGGAAACCAAATATAAGAATAATGATAATAACAATAATAGTTGTATAAAGAACTGAAAATAAAGGAATTACATAATATAAATAACAATAGCAATAAAAAATTATTATAAAATTTTTGAATCAAGTCAGTTTTGCAGATGTCAGAATGCGAAGGAAATACAAATAGTCAAAAATAGTCTCGACTGCCCAAAGTCATTCAACATTTTCGAGAAAATGTATTACGTCTGATTTAAATTTGAGAAAATTGTCGGCAAATATGTCTGTGCAATCTCCCACCATATTCCCCAGTCTGTGTAATCTAGGTAATGGAGAATGGTAAACGTAATTGGTCCGAGCATTACGCTCATGGAACATTACACATTGTCTGGTTGTTCTGGTGGGAATATTGAAATGTATATGATCTAATAATTCAGGGGAATCAATTGAGCCATTTAACAACTTGTGTAGAAAAGAAAGATCAAAAACTTTTCTTCGATCTTCGAGGCGTGGTAATCCAAGCTCTGACATGAGATTAAAATAATCTATTCTTTCGATTGGAATACCAAGTTTATAATTAATCAATCTTAAAAACCTTCTTTGCACCCTTTCTATACAGTTGATGTGTATATTATAGTTCGGAGACCATATTACAGAATTATACTCAAGTATAGGTCTAACGAGGGATACAAATAACAATCTATAAGAGTCAATTTTTTTAAGGTCAACTGCCAGCCTAAATATAAAACCCAAGACTTTCATAGCTCTGCCAACAACTTCCTCTATATATATATTGAAAGTCAAATCCTCAGAGAATGTGATTCCCAAATCTTTCAAACTAGAAACACAGATAAGAACAATATCATCAATTGAATAATTAAAGGTGACTTGGGACCTAGTTTTATGAAATCTGACGACTTGACACTTTGCTATATTTAAATTTAATTGGTTTTGTTTACACCAGTCATTCAAAAGTTTCAAATTATTCTGAAGCGTTATGCAGTCGTCAATATCTCTGATAGATTTATATAATTTTAAGTCGTCAGCAAACAAAAGAACCTCAACATCTCTGAAGATATGTACTATGTCATTAACGAATATATTAAATAGTATCGGACCTAAGTGCGATCCCTGCGGTACTCCACTAGACGCATAAATTGGCTCGGATGTACAATCTCCAATTCTAACTCTAAGAGATCGATCTTTCAGGTAACTCTCTAACCAACCGTGGAAAACTCCATCGACCCCGTACCCACGTAACTTTCGAAGTAATATGTCATGTGAAACTTTGTCAAAGGCCTTCGAAAAGTCAGTGTACACGGAGTCGACCTGGCCCCTTTCAGAAAGTACGTTAATTATATATTCCTGATAAATAGCCAAATTAGTGAGTGTAGATTTTTTTGGAACGAAGCCGTGTTGGAATTTTGTTAAAACCTCATTCATAGGTTGGCTTATCTTTTTCACGACTATGGATTCAAAAAGTTTTGGAATCGCGGAAAGTATACATATTGGCCTATAATTGGTTACCTGATTGTTTTCGCCCTTTTTATGAATTGGCGTTATAAAACTTGTTTTCCAATTATCAGGGAAAACTCCTAACTTTAAAGAAGCGTTAAATAGTATGTGCAGCTGTTGAGCCAGAATATCTACACAATTCACAACAAAGACATTGGGAATGCCATCCGGGCCAGCTGCCCTTGAAGAATCAAGTGCAAGAATCGCACTCCTGACCTCGTCGAGAGTAATATTAATGCAGGGCAAGTCGATAAGTTTATCAGAGGAGAAATCAATGCCAAAATGAGTATTTGGAGTATCATACACACTTTGAAAAAAAGACGCGAAGAGATTTACAGCTTCTTGAAGTGATTCAGAATGTTGATTATTGTAATAAAGCTTTGATGGTATGTCAACCCGATTTTCTCTCATTGTGTTCACAAATCTCCACAAACTCTGAGTACCACTAGTCAGATTATCTTCAATATGTTCTATATGTTCACTATAACATTTTTTAGACAATGAAGTGCATTTTTTGCGCAATTCAGAAAAGTTATTGTAATCATCATTGTCAGATGTCTCCTTATACTTTCTATGAGCCAATTTCTTTTCCAAAACCAATCGTTTTAATTCAGTATTAAACCATTTTGGATAAAATAATGGTTTTATGGTTTTTTTTGGGACATAGATATCTATACATGTTTGAATATTTGCATAAAATAAGTCTGACATTTTGTTTATATCTTTTTCTGTATATAGAAAGGAAAAATCTAAATTTTGTAAATAGTTTATAATACTAGGGTAGTCAGCTTCGCGGAAACACTGCCTGACTATTAATCTCTCCTCGGACTTAATTAATTGAGACACAAAAACTATATCAAGAGGGGGGTGGTAACCGTCGGTTGGAAGTAATACTGACGCAGATTTGTTTACAGTGGTGTTGTGAGGATCTGATGTAAGGACAAGATCTAAGATCTTGTTGTTTTTGTTTGTGATAGTATTTACCTGTTGAAGAGCAAAAAAGTTTATAGAATCAACTAATTCAGCTGCCTTATCATTACTGATATTGTTTACAATTTGCAAATCAATTGGATACTGATTATCATCACAATCATCAATAGTTTTCCACTGACAGTCGGGCAGGTTGAAATCACCAGCTAAAATAATTTTATTGTACGTATGCTTAGATTTTAAGAATTCAACCACTTCGTGAAAATTTTTATAGATAGCTATATCAGAGCCCGGAGGAATATATGTACACCCAACGATAATTGTTTCGAGTGGTAGTTTGATGGAAACAAAAATCTGTTCCAATTTATTACAATTAACTGTCAATTTTCTACAAGAAAGTGATTTAGAAACCGCAATTAACACACCTCCACCTCTCGATTTACAACTAGTTTCTGAGTTCCTGTCAAATCTATAAATATTATAATTAGCAAAGCCCAATTCGGAGGAGCCAATACGAGAATCCAGCCAAGTTTCAGTTAAAAGTATAACATCGTAACCAAAGGAAGGAAGAGATAGGCGAAGCTCACTAAGTTTGGTTCTTAAGCCTCTGATATTTTGGTAGTAGAATAGTAGTTTTTTGAATGGTTCTCATTTACAATTTTTGGAGAACCCTTTATATACTTGATGATCAGATTTTTTTCGCCTTTCTGTACTCTCATATTTAGCTCCTCCCGCAGCTTCATATATTGGTTTCTTTGTATTACCGTTTGATCATGGTATACTTTAATAGATTTATTTAAAAGAATTCTATTTTTAAATATTTCACCAACTTGATTTTGATCCTTTAATACTACTTTAATAGGACGTGGTTTTGTATTATTTCTTTTTCCTAACCTAAAACATTTCAAGTTTGAACTAGATATTGATTGATCTGCTACCTTAAGTATATTATAAATCTTGTTTTTATCATCACTAAGAACATCTTCATGTCTTGTTAAAGAGCTCTCCTCAACATTGCACACGATAATATTCCTTCTTCGTTTATTTCTTTCTTCGATCTCATTTGCAACGGAGTCCATACCCATGACGTCACATTCTGCACCATTCTGCTCCAATTTATTTACTCGACTCTCTAGTGTAATAACCTTTTCCTTTAATATGATATTCTCAGTTATTATATCATCGATTAGACATAACTTCGCAGATAATTCGTTGATCATTGTTACTAGATTATTATTCTGAAGCTCCATATGTTTCTTTAGATTATGAACGCTGCTTTGAAGAGTAGAAAGGGACTCTCTTAATGAATCATCAACTCCATCTTCTGTAGTTTTCGAAAGAAGTAAATCTTGTTTCGCCTTCCTGTCATCCATAGGTAGTGAGATCCTTTGTGTAGGTTTTCTATTACAATTACTAATCTCATGAACCATAGATGGCTCTTTCTTAGATTTTAATTCGCCAGATGGTGGCGAATTATTTTTAATTTTGCGAGTTCTGGTTCGCATCTTGGATTGATCTGTATTCATTTTACAAGTATTCTTTACTTAATTGTTAAAAAAAAAACTTTTCTAAGTGACTTGTACTGGTATTGAACTCACGTCCCCAGATCAACAAAGCGTAGATGGACGACGCCTTAACCAACTCAGCTACGGTCGCTCGTACTGCCGGCGACACAATACTTGTATATGTAGTGTAGAAAGTAATAGAAAATAAAATCAGCTACCCACTTGATATATTGATATTGTATTCTTGTTAGTGTAAAATAATATATAAGGTGCGTATGTAAAATATGTGATGCATACCTTATATATGTGATATGAGTGATATAAATATCGACATCAGACGCACCAGGTTTTGATTCACCGCTATGCAGAAAGTTGTAAAAGTCTGTTCAGTTTTAATCAGTTATAGTTAATTTATTGTACGGATCAAAAAAATACGTCTGTCACTGTCAACTGTCAAGTTAAAAAAAAAGCAATCTTTCGCACACTGTCCCAGAACTCTTCTTTTTCCGTCTCGATAGCATCGTTTCCAGGTCCGTACCCAATTATGAGTAAAATCCTAGTCAACCCTACCTTGAAGCGGATCCAGATTAGTCTGGGACCAACACATTCATATCCCTTCATACAGTTGCTCATTCTTTCAGACAGAAAAGCACCCACACCTTGACACGCATGTTGAGTGTCAGGAACTCCTGACCACAACTCGATTCTTCCCTCTCTTTCGTTTATTCCACTACCTTTCCTCTTAGTCTCACACACGCATAAAACATCCAGAAATTTTTCATCCATCATCTCAACTATTTCATTCGTCTTTCTCAGCATCCCTCCTCTTACATTCAACACACCTACCCGGCATTCCGGTCTCCTCTTTGTGCCTTTCTCCCCCTTTGACGCGCCATGATGGGTGGCAAACCTCATCGCTGACATTTGCGTCAAGGTATTTTAGTTCTTAACTACATTATTTTATATTTCCATAACTTTAACCTTACCGTCTATCTTGCTATACATTTAACTATCAAATAACCACTTATTCACTATACAGTCTTAACTTACAAAATACAAAATTTATTCTCACCAAATACACACAAACAACAACTTAATATTAATAACCGAAGCAACAGAATCTTAAATACTATTTACTCATGTCTTTATTATTATTACAGTCATCATATTACTGGTTCATCCACAGCTGATAGATCATACCTAATATCACTACCTAACCTGCATTCAAATATAACACATAATAGGTATGTACGTATTGTTTTTGTCTATAACCACTTGACACCTATTTTTTTCTCCTTCTTCGTCTTCTTCCGTCTCTTTCACCCCTCTACAGTCCTAGCCTTGCAATGCTGCCATCAAACGCGGTTCCTTTCAAAGAGCGTTGCTGTGTAAGCTTCCTTGTGCTAAAGTGCTTCTGAGTGATCCTCCGTATAAGTATTGGTTTCAAGTTATCATTAAGTCCACAAAAGTATATATGTCTTTTTTCACAAAAAATAGTACCCACTACCTTAATAATAATATAATGAAACAAAATATCTGTTTTCTCACTTTTTCGAACAGATTTCTAGGAATTATTGGGACTCACTAGACTGTGTTATAAAAATATTGTAACGGTTGTATAAACATACTTTTATTATTATGAAAATAGTCACGCAATAAAGATATTACCTTTAATAATAGATTTCAAATTAAGGCTTCGTATTGTACTTTTATATATAGATAACAAAGGTAGGGTAACTCCCATGGGCGTACTCGAAATGTTTTGCAGGGAAGGGGATGGTTGTTTCTATTATTATTGTATCAATTGTTGGTAGAGAACCTTTTTTCGTGTAGATATTTGATATATTAAATTCACATACATTAAAAAAAATTAATTATTGAATAAACAATTTTGTTAAGATGTTTTTTTTGTTCTCATTTTTCGGTAAATTCAGAGAATATTTTTTTATTTATTCATCATTTATTCATCATAAACGGCACATTAGCCATTGACAATAAAGGTTTACAAATTAATATCGTTCACATAATAATACAACCAAGTATACATATAAAACCAAAATATAAAAACATTAACACAGTGGAAGTAAACAAAATCAAAACATATCAAAAATCCATTAGTTGATTACAAAGATGATGTACGAGTACCTACGCAAATATTAAAAAATAAAAACTGTTACAAGTATAGGTAAATAAAACCAATACATACACATCATTCTATTTGCTTTACAATCATTGCTGTATTTACAACAATAATCTCAGTACATCGTTTAATAAGTAGCACGCATACAATCATGCACTACAGTGGATTCCGCTAATGCGGAATTTGTTTGATTGATAATTATTATACAGACAAAAAAAAAAAATATCACTCGTGCATTAACATATGACACGCATATTCCATTCATTGAATGTTATAAGGAACACTAAATCAATCAAGTTAGATAAAATAAAATTAGAAATACCCATTAATAAAAACTGAAAAAATAATTGTTAAATTGAAAGTAAAATTGATAAAAACAAGTAAAAGTAAACTAAAAATAGAATAAAAATTTGCTTCATAGGGACAATCGGATGTTCAGTTAACTATACATTAAATGGGAAATATAACTCTTATTATATTCTAACTTATAAATTGAGATGAAGTTACACCCTTGATAACCCCCTGTAAATCAGACTGAATATTTACTGATTAGAGTGGTATTTTAAAACTGTATCTAGGTATATTGATTTGGTTCAGAAATGAAAAAAGGTAAAAGATGTAAATAACTTAGTGGTTGTTTAAAATTCTCACACTTATTTGAAAATCATGGTATTTTTATTGTTGTTTTTGTTATTAATCATAGCAGGTAATAAAATTCTTATAATAAAAGCAAACTCTCCTTTCACGACACAAGCTTTTAGCTTATTGAGAAAGTTGTTTAATGCTGTATTTAGGTTTATAATACACCCCAGATATATATTTTGTCAAAAAAAATATTACAGTACAGTAAAAAAAAAATATTTCTTTCCAATAAATTGCGGAAGGCATTTATAGCACAAACAATCAAAATTTTCGAACTATTCACTGTGTCGATGGTGAGGAAGTAAAATTTCATATCGAAATTAAAAAAACAATTGTTTTTCTATTAACTAAATATTTTTAATTGAGAGAGTTTCACAATAACATTTTCAATCTGATTTACAATGTTATTGTAAGTAAAAAGACGGCATTTCAACAAAAACAACAGGTTTAGTAGAAAAATATTTGTTTATTTATAATAGTATTTTCAAAACTACTTTCCTCAAGTTTAACTAAATATAGGTATATAAATTTTACATTACTTATCTAGTTTTTCCTGTCAAAACTTTTTCAATATTTTCTAAGTTTATATTGACGATCCTATAACAACGATATCAGAGCGCTGGGACCTTTGCTGGATATGAAATTTCGATGAAGTTTCTCGTTTTTACGTGGTTAATTTTAAAGGAAAGCCTCTAAAACGACTGATTGCTACAATAAATATTGCAAAAATAAAATACAAAAATTTCTTGATGAGTTAATGTATTTTCTTGAATCTTGATTTTTTATTGTAATGAAAAATATAACAATCTCATCTGCTCTTAAATTTGAAGTAAGCGTATGTTTGAACACATTGTTACCCACGTAATATACTCTGAAAAGCAGGTTGATATGAAATTATTATTATTATTATTATTTGGATGATTTGTAAAGCGCCGTTTTGTGAAAAAAAAATCCACCTCAAGGGCGCTCAACTTATATAGCGCTATATTTATATATTTTATAAACTTATCCTCATTTAAATTGATACCTATAAGAATTTAATTTTAAATATTCTATTTTGCTAATACTATATTTTATTTAATTTTATATAGGTAATACCCCATTTTAATTGTTTCGATAAAAATATAAAAAAAAAATGTTTTATTTCTATTGTAGATAACATTTTTCAAAAGAACGTGCCTCGAGCGAGAAGTCACTCATGTTTCCGTTTACCTTAGTAAAAAAAGTGTTTCCTTCTCAGGATTATTAGTTAGTATTTCAGTCTAAAAATTATAAAAAAAGTAATTTCATATGCAGTATTATAAATATACCTACACTATTTTTTTATTTTTTATTTTATTTAACAACCATTATACAGACATGACAATACATAGACTATTTGATAAAACTTAAATCTAAAGATCCTCGATATTGATATAATAAAAACAAAATTGTTTTTGGTTTTACTATGATTTATTTGTTAAATAAGTAACCAGGTTTCGACCTATGAGGTCATTGTCAAACTTTTTTATCAAACTAGTTTGACAATGACCTCATTGGTCGAAACCTGGTTACTTGTTTAACAAATAAATCGTAGTAATACCAAAAACAATTTTGTTTTTATTATATCAATATAATGAAGTTTTACAAAATCAACGTCGACTCAATCAATACACTAAACATCCTCCTTATAGAGACAAGTCTCGTGTAAAGGAGGGTTAAGTTGTTGTCTTATTTATGTATACACATGTATACATTAATTGAAGACCTCGCCCGAATAAGGTGCTATATAGTACCTAAGGTGCTATAAATATAGTACCTAAGGTGCTATAAAGTAATTTCATATGCAGTATTATAAATATACCTACACTATGTTGTCTTATTTATGTATACACATGTATACATTAATTGAAGACCTCGCCCGAATAAGGTGCTATATAGTACCTAGTATTTTAAAAAATAGACTTTTATCGCGATAACCTTATTATCTTCATTTAACATGGTTCATGATCATAATTATGATAGAAAAATAATACAATTTAAAACAAAAGTCTTGCTCATTTCCCTGCGACACCTTCTTTCAGTCTGCATATTCAGAAGTTAACAGTCGGTATACATATTAGCAACCATAACGCCAGAGTGTGATCTCCGGTCGGAATTACCAATCTGCTTAGGAGCAGCTAGCGGGGCTTTCAATAACATGAACAAAGTTTGGAAGGCGTCTGGACTCAGCATCAGGACAAAATGTCGCTTGTTCAATGCGTGCATCATCCCAATCCTTCTCTTTGGCTGTGAGTCTTGGCACTTAACCAAGGCTCAAGAGCGGAAGAAACTAAGCTTTGAAAACAAGTGTCTAAGAAGGATTTCGGATGTCAAATGGTATGAACATGTTACAAATGATGCTGTGTGCCGGCGCACCCAGCAGAGACCTGTAATCTCCGTAATACAAGAGAGACGATGGTCCTGGCTGGGACATGTTTTGAGAATGCCTAATGATAGTTGGCCAAAAAGAGCACTGTTCTTCCGTCCGCAGGGGTTCCGTCGGCCCAGGCGTCCCTCTTTCACAATACATCGTTCCTATGACAACGATATCAGAACGCAAGGAATGTCGTGGAAAGAGGTGACGCAATTGGCACAGAGACGCTCTGAATGGAGGAAGCTGGTTTCTGCCCTGTGCTCCCGAGAGGAGCGTTGAGGGCGATGATGATGATGATGATGATTCATATTAAGTATGTAAGTTTGTACTTTGTCTTCTGTTGAGTCATAAACACAATTGATACGATTATTTTTCTTTTTTTTTGGTCAATTGAAATAAGTGTTTCTTGTTTTCCAATTCTTTATTACACTCAAAGGTCTGTTCATGTGGGCAGGTCCTCTTGTGATGTAGATGCCTTGTTGTTCTTCCATCGCTTTGGGGGAATTAATCTTCTGGACGTGTTGACACATGAATCGATTTCGTTGTTTTCCCTATGTAATACCATCGTCTACTAGGTATATAGTAGGTTTTTGGGAATATTCATCTTCTGGACGTGTTGACACATAAATCGCCTTCATTGTCTTCCAAATGTAAGACCACCTTCCTACTAGGTAGGTATATTGTGTTTCTTTCTTCTATTAATTGTTGATCGCGAGACTATTTCAACTTATCATTGACAATCTTATAAACCAGAAGATTGATAATGACCTAAGTCAAAAGTCGTCTCTTCCGGGATCACTAATTTAGAGTAGAAAAAACTCTTGTTTAACTACGAGTACACCGAGAGTTTTTTTGTTTTCATTTATATAATGGGGAACATGCATGTGTGAGGAATATGAATAAATGTTATCAATTTTTATTAATAAATATACACTGATCACGAATATCCTAATGAGAAACGATAAAATTAAACTTTTCATTCATTATTTTCATTTAAAAAAACATATTTTCTGTTATTGAATAAGTCCGGTGTGACGTCGTTAGGCGCTATTTTGTATTGCCACACATTTCACTCTTAGTACTGTTTGTAGCGCCTGATATTGTCAAACACTGCTCCGCCACGAGTGGACCTTTTTGCGGCGAAGTGCGAAAATTGCTTTTTTAAATGGTGATAAAAACCTTAAAAATGCACATTTAAAAATATAAAAAGGACCATAATTTTTCTTATTTTCTGTACTATTTTTTGGGTAGAATTTTTTTTTTGTGAAAGTTCCCCATTTCTCTCATTATCAACGTCTTGTATATCCATATCATTATCACTAAGACACATACTTTATTGAATATCAATAAATATAATTATTTGAATTGTCATCATATTTTTTTAATAAATACCTACTTACCTACTTATAATGAGTTCTTCTTTTTAATTCTTAAATAAATTAAACTTTTATTTTTCATTATATGAGTCATATCTTTCCAAAACCCTCTATAATTGAAATTTGCATAAATTGAGTTTTTTATGCCACTTTGAAGAGAATTGAATTCTGAATCTAAAGAAATAAGAAGACTGCATCATAACCCGCTATAAATGAGAAAAAATATAAGAAAAACACAAACATTCCTTCCAAATCCCTCTATAATCGCAAATGTCATTCCAAAATCCTCTATAATTGAAGTGACCGATGAGAGGCGTGTATTTTGATCACGTGACAATACATTTAGTATGCAGTTTGGCATTTTGGGAAGCGCGCGTAGTCTATTTACAGTGTGGTTTTATTGCTACTATTTAATTCAAAATGGAAGACTTTGAAAGATTTGTTGAAAAATGTGATCCTTAAAGTGCAAGGAAGTGACTTGGCGATAAAACAATGTGAAAAAATAATGTAGTGAAGCGTAATAGGTAAGTAAATTATACCTATTTTATTTAATTTTATTTATTTATTTATTCTTTTTGCACATCATCATTACATTACAGTGTTAACAAATTGCATTGCAGTGGCGAGATTATCACTATAAAGTAATTTCTTCCATCTAACCACGACACATTGCTGCTTGAAAGTGAACTTATTATTCATCATGGGCGTAACACGGTCCAAAGTTTTTATTTCGAATGATAATTTACCTATTGTATCAACTTGGATTTTCGTTTCGAATGCTAATTTTTAACCATTGACGAAGAAAATCTCTTGTGTTACGAATGTGGAAATGAAACCACGACGATTATTCAACCTTTTTTCTATGTTCAATTTTTAGTGTTTTTTTATTAGATGAAGAAAGTATTTAGATACCGTTATCAAAACAAAATAAAAATATTAATTTGTTGTTAAGATAGTCTTTACAGATAGTGCTTTTTAAATAACAATTTGTGTTACTGAATACAATAAAAGTATTAGATTTAACATAACACCAAAATTCAGGCTTTATAATGTTTTTTTCTAATTTCTACTATTTTAGTAAAACCATTTATACAGGGTTTTGGAAAGATATTACTCATATGTGAAATGTGTCTTAATTTGTTTATATATTAATGTGCTATCAGAAAGTGGACTATTGTTGCTAAATAGAAAATAATTGTGTGTGTTATATTTTTAAAAGTCCATTAATTAGCTAATTATAATAAAAATACATAGGTTAGTAGATATATTTTCAAATTTACTTATAACATTATCCAAATAATAATTAAAATGTGATATTTCAAGGCGGACTTCAATTTTCTTCGAAGCTGTAAAAAATTCTGTACATCGCCTTATTAAGAGGAGGTCTACAATTTATTATACCACACGGTGTACAACTTTCTAGTACGTAAGGAGTGTAATTTGAAAGCAAATCCACTGAAATATTATGTCTACATAGAGTGTAATAATACATTTTATAAATATGGAGTAAGTTATACAAAAACAATGACACAAGCCAAAGAATTGTCAAGAATATATATTATTATTACAAAATTTTAACCAACCCTCTGAATTATAAACATTTTTGATTTACAGTAAAAAAAAAACTGTTATTTATATCTGTGTGCGACAGAAAAAAGGGGATGCCTCGAAAAACACTTCCTAACAAGAGAGTTATCACAAAATCTGCATGCAAGTGCAATACAATATTTAGTGAATAATTGGGTTTAGTTGAAGAAAATCGAAAATTAAGTTAGAATAAATTAAGATAAAATGCATTAAATTCGGTTTGGAAATAATCTACCCAACTCATTTTTCCTTATGCACATTGATTTAAAAGTAATTATCTAATTATGTATATAAAACGGCCAGTAAATGTGGTGCATATAAAATGTTACCTTGCCGTTGAGTCACTAGATGCCAAGTTCAATTTCCGGCCAGAGAAAAACTAGGAATGACCCTATTTTAATGGTCCTGGATCTGGATATTACATTTTATTTTGTTTGGTGTATTCGTTATGTATTATATCGTCGCGTTATTAGGTACCTAGCCACATAACACGAATGATATCGATTCTCTAGTTCTATAACTCAACAAGTCAAAAAATTCCATTTTAATAAATTATATAGTGAATAGTACTTCTGTTGTGTTTTCAAATCATAATATAAATTTAGCAAAATAACTAAAATGTTACCTACTTACTTTACTTTTCGAATGGCTCGGTGTGTTAATAAATCTAAACCTCGTCGTATCCTCTACAGTCTTGGCTCCAGCGCTGACAGTTAGATCGCCGCCTCCGGTCCTGCTTCACGGATGTCCTGCAGGTCCTCGCTGATTTTTTTGGGATGGCAGTTTTGTGCTATGTGTTTCATCGTCCGCAAATCTCCACATTCACAATCAAAGAAATCTCTAATGATCTAGAGTTTGTGTGTTCACATTGTGAAAAGACATTTTAAACATATTTGATATCAATATGACACTGTTTACTTTCCACTATTGATTTAATAATACTCAAGCGCTTTCGTCAAGTTAGCTTGACATTTTCAAGAGAACTAATTACAAGCTCACTTGACGAAAAAGCTTAAGAGTATTAATAAATCAATAGTGAAAAGTAAACAGTGTTTTATTGATATCAAATATGTTTAAAGAAATCTCTTTTTACCACCTCGAGAGCAAGTAGTTACAGCATCCATGTTCTGTCCTCTCTCTATTTTGCTGTACCCAAACCTTTCTCGGCAAAAATCGATGTTTGTTGTTGGAGACTAGCTCGATTTGTGTGGAAATTATCCATACACGCATGCTCACGAACATCACAATAATTTTCTCAGTTTATGATTGGTGTGGCATGAAACATTTTTCCTTAACGCTATCCATGATATTATTGTGTAGGAATATGACTTGCTATATTGTTATAAAGGTGAAGGTGTATTTGTATAATGTTTTCGGAAGCCAACACCGTTGTTGTACATAATTACTTAATAATAATAATAATAATTATAGTACGTACATAGTAAGTAGTGATGCCGTATTGTATTACTAGAACAAGAACTTTAATAGAATAATAGATTATAATGTAAAAGCATCAAGTATAAATTTATAAGAGAACAATAATACTATCAGTAGTGTACCAAATTACAACTCAATATATTATAAGTGTGGTTTGGAATCGAAACGGGACATATCCATTTGTTGGGAAATATTTTAAGTGGAACTAATGACTTATTCCATTTCAGGACAACCAGACCATGCTTTATTTTTAAACTAGAAAATTTATGTTCAAAATTTTTTTTTAATTATCTCGATATGTCAATAAAAAAAATATACAATAATTTTTCTACAGATCATCTTTCATTAAAAATCACCCATAGCACGACAGAAAATGGCCACCAAAAAATTCTTATAGTAAAAAAAATAATACTTGTTTGAAAGTCTCAATATCAATCATCAACAGACAAAATGTGAAAAAAAACGTTTGACGTATAGCAACGTTTTTTTCTATTTTCTGGTTGTTTTTAAATTAATTCAGCCTAATACGATTTTTACTGATTTCCATTCTAATGTAGATTTTTTCCGCTACTTGTTAATATTTCCGCCACAGAAATTTAATTTTGAATTATATGTTTTCACTATTATAATTTTTTCAAAACTTCAGTTTTTAAAACTTGCCTAAATTTATAACACCCTTACGATGTATCCCAAGTGGGGTAGGCAGAGAGGATGAAACGTCGTATAGAAATATCCTTACCTACTTCTTTCCTTTTTTCTACATTCATACAAATTCACGCGCACGCTCTTTTATTGTCTTACTCAGTTCACGGGCATGCTTCAGAATAATTATCCACGTAATCAAGTCAGATACGTGGTTCTCGGACGCTCGCTCTATCTCACACCCCCTCTATTAAATAGGAATATCCGCCTTTTCATCCTTTTATAATTCATTCCTTGCACGTGTCCAAACCTTCGTAACAAATTTACACGCAATCTATCCACGACACTTTTAAAAAAAATATATATCTGGATTTATTTCTATAAACCCAAATACAATCTTGTTGACCTTTCACAGTAAGCTACTAAAAGCTTGTGTCGTGAAAGGGGAGTTTGCCGGCACCTGGTATCGAACCACGGACCCCTTGTTCACGAGGCCGAGACTCTACCTCCAGGCTACCGACGAACTCGCTCCTCTGGCATCTGTTCATTCTCGAAAGAATAAAACTACTTACTTACATATTATGTTAGTAAAAATGTCATTTTTGGGTTTATTCCTTTTCGATCCTAAGCCACTCAAATACGAAACATTGTGTTATGTTTGCTGGAAAGCATTGGCTTGAAGCATTATACGCCTCTCCATCTGGATCAAAATTGATATTAACAATAAGATGTTATACCTATTGTTATTTAAGGAAGAATGTGTGGTAAATGTCTTTGTTAAGGAAATTAAGATCAAACTAACACTTGCATATATAGCATACCAAGTAGTTTTCTGACTGCTGAACAAAATTGGGGAATAATTTTTTTGAAAATTGACAACACCATAATTCAAATTTACTTTAAGGTTCCATCAATGTTCTATCATTATTTGTTTAAATGTAATATTTGCGGTTTGTTTTTGAATACTGATAGTATTGTTTATATTATTAGTGTACAATTTGTAAAGTGACTTATTGTGATAATATGACAAATTTAACAAATATTGTGAATATTTTACATCAAGATAACAATAACACATTATTCCAATAAACTAACTGAAATAAAAGTGTTGTATTTTGACACATAGGTACTGCAGAATAATCTATTCAATTCTCATTCAAATCTGATAACATCAATGTATCTGTCAATATTAAATGTATTTAAAATTTTATTCAATAATTGAAAATGAAGTGTTGCAAGATAATGGCAATACAATCAAAAACAATAATTATTAATAGTACATGTATATGATTAATTTTGTTATGAATTTTTTGACACAATTGGATGTCGGGAACTGGAATTTACTTACTAGAAGTGTAGATGTTATACATATTTTTGAACCACTCTAGATTAATTATTCCAATTGAGTACACTCATCAATAGTCAACCTATTTGAATAGGTATTAACTAGGTAGGTATGTTGTATATGATACAAATACATATATGTGAACTTCCTTTAGGAGTGAATGACACAGAGTTTCGACGCTTATGAATCGACTCAAGGCTTGGTTAAGATTATCTAGTGTTGGCGTTTAGTGTTGCGGGTCCCAGATGTTGGAACAAGCTGCCTCTGTGTCTGCGAGAGGAGGTGAATGGAGAGAGTTTTAAAAGAGGGTTGAAGACACACCTTTTTGCTGGGAGTTTCGGGTGATGGATACGATTTACAGCGCCCTTGAGGTCATGTTATGAGTAAACGGCGCTTTACAAATTGTCCATATATATATATATATATATATATATATATCTACTCTTTAAACCTAGGTGACATTCCCAATTCCTCTGTGTCATGCTTATCACATGACTTGAAATTTGAAAGTTTTATATATAGTTCAACTCAATACTTTATAGCAGAGTTTTGGCAGTAATATCCACAATTTTCTGTATGATTTCTTCGGCGGCGTTAAAACGGAGTATACATATGTACCTACATCTGAATGAGGCGGGAAGCTCTATTAGAAGAGTAATGTATTCAGCTTGCTCATAATGTTAATGCATTTGAATATGCATATTTATTCAAAATATTTATCAATCACAACCACGTTCTATATTTTCACCCAATATTGTAGGTAGGTGATTTTGTGTCACTTTCTGTATTAAACATTGCAGGACGCTAGGTATGAACAAGATAATTCTCAGAAAAAGTCAAGCTTAACACATGTTTCCATATTAGAACTAATAGAAGTAGTAATCTATTTATGAAGTTTTAGCTACAATTTATAAAGTAAGACGTTTAAATTTTTGGAATAAGAATAATAGTAGGTATATAAAATTTACTCCACCAACAGAACATATAAATTCAAAATTTAACAACTAGGTATATACATCTAATATATAAAAGGAAGTCGTGTGTGTTACAACACTTATAACTCAAGAATGGCTGTACCGATTTGAATGATCTCTGATTTGTTAGATTCTTCTCCGCCCGGAATAAACTATAGGCTATTAAAACATCTTACAAATTCACGGGAAGAAAAAATAAGAAGAAAATTATTTACGCCATACATTTTTAATTTCAAAAATAACAACAATATGGAGAGTTATGACGCTATTAGCGCCCCCATGTCGCCTGTTGCATTGTGCTAAAATAATCCGTAGGTTCTGCTATATTAAGAACCAAATTACTATAACTAATATGAACGAAATGTGTACTAATATTTGTTTACTATAATTCGGTAGTTACATGGCAATAGGTTGTATCTCACTAAAACATAATTTTAGAGGAGAGCAAAAACAAAGTTTGCAAAAGAGATATTTCAGCCAAATTTCGAGCATTATATATCAAAATGAAGGTAATTATTATTTCTACAAGATAGATGTAACATTCTCTTAATAATTTCTTCTACAAGATGTATGTAACATTCACTAAATAATTTCTTGCAGTTTAAAATATTTGAGTTTTTTTGCCATGTTGATGAAAACAATCATTCTACATGTCAATAAGTTACGTCTTTTCTCTCTTTATTCTGACTATAAAGAGACATATCCTTTTGCCACATCAAATATTACACTATTTTGAGCATTTTATGGAACAAACTTGAAAACGCAATAAATGCGAGATACAACCTATTGCCATGTAACTACCGAATTATTCGACTAATATTTATGTATCGATAGATCTTCTGTCACATAAATGTGGACGTGCACAGATTATATTTGAAATTGTATTTTATTTTTGCAGATGGAAAATTATTATTGAACCAAGAATTGTGCTATTAAAGATGAAAATAAGAATGTGTTCATGTAGGTAGTTCTGATGCAAGATTGTGTAGTGAAATTTTCAGACAGAGAAGAAAAATTACGAAGAAAATTATTTACGCCATACATTTTTAATTTCAATAAAAAATGCAATATGGAGAATTATTATTATTATACAAAATCAACAATGAAGTTTTTTTTATAGATTGGCCTATTTATATGATAATTTTTCTATACATTCTCAAATTAGAATCGTTATCCATACAATTTAACATCTGTAGTTCTGATATTTCAATTTTTAAAAAATCATGGAAAGAATTTTTATAAATTTTAAATGAATAGGTAAAATCTACCTGTAAAAAAAATAGTACCTACATAATTATATTACGTACTGCAGATAATTTATAAACAAATCTGAGTTAAGTATAATTGTTCAACATAAATTGTTCATGTCGGCCGGTGTGGCGCGGAGCTCTTTCCTTTGAGTCACGAGGTCCCGGGTTCGATTCCCGGACAGGGCAAAGTGAAGAATGACCTATTTGAAATTGTCCTGGGTCTGGGTGTTACCTATATCCCATGTGATGTTATAGTGTAGTATATAAATATAGTGCATTGTATATGTGTGTATCGTCGCGTTAGTACCCATAATCAAGATTCATCGAAGTTTGGGACTAGCTCGATGTGTGTGAATTGTCTATGTAAAAAAAATGAATGTAACTTTCGCAGTTTAGCGGCCCCACCCGTTGTCGAGTACTTTTTTCCATACAAAAGGTAATATTTTTGAAACTTGAGGAAATTGTTGCTATATGTAGAATTATTTTAATTTGCCGGCAAAAAAAATCCACTTCGAAAATTAATTTCCTAAAATTCCGTACATGTTACTCGACAACGGGTGGGGCCGCTCAAGTTTCATAGTTGTGAATTTTTTTTCCTATAAAAGAATTTTCCAAAAATTTGGTGAACAAAAAATAATTCACCATATGGCAACAATTTCCTCAAGTTTCGAAACTACTTTTTCTTTTTCGAAACTAAAAAAACTTTTTCGTTTTCGAAACTACGAACATACTTTTTCTATGGAAAAAAGTACTCGACAACGGGTGGGGCCGCTAAACTGCGAAAGTTCCAAATGAATTATATTTTTTTACACTATACCTTCGATGACACACTTTGACAATTACGGGAGTTTGTAAAGAGATTAATAATATTAATCATTCATAAAGTCAGTGGGAGAGGGCAGAAGATAGGGCAGGTGTCGAACATGTGTTGAAAGGCTTAATTTGGAGTGGTCAGAGGTCCTGGAAGCAGCGGTGGACAGTTATCTCTGGAGGAGATACTTAGGGGCAATGGGCCCCCGACCGAACTAGGACAAGGGGAAGAAGATGTATGTATGAAATCGTTCATTGATTCTTAGGCGGTACGAAGTTCGCCGGGCCAGCTAGTTTTTTCATAATTTACAGTAAATAACACTCCCCGTGCGGTGTATATTTTTTTAAAGCTTATCTCCACCATAAACATTATAATGTTCTATAAGGACACGTAAAAATAATTTAATCAAAAAATCTAATTTCAAATTTTTATTTTTATAACCGCCACGAAAGAAGCACACACGCTTAACAACATGCTATTTCAGTTATCGCATATGAATGACGTAAAAATTTTATATCTGAATTTGAAAAGAATGGAATCGTGACCGGATACCGGATAAAGGATACTCGACAAACTTCTTAACCGGATAATTATATAATTATCTACTACTACTACTAACACTACTAAACCATCAAGACCGATTCAAAACTAAGTGGTAGCCAAATAAAATAACTTCGTGATATAAATGTATTTTAAAAAAAAAAAAAAAAAAATATGCGAATCGTCCTTTCTGTGTTAAAAAATGCTATTCAGTATGGGTGGTATGCCTCTTCGCTAATTTGTAGATTTTAGCCTACGCCAAGTGAGGTAGATTGTTATGTAATTTTTTGGAAGCAACTAAATCAAGCCAAGTCATGAAGTAACCGTTTCAGAGTTATACAACTTTATATGATGTAAGTAGGCATTTAAAAATACTTTTCAGTCTTATGGTGTGTTTTAAAGCAACTACATCATTGTTCTATTACGTCACGATGCCTGACATAAGTACTGTGTACATACTTGTAAATGACGTGCAATAGAGTATTGTAGAGCATCGTTATAACAGTGAAGCTTTGAGTGAAGTTGCATATATGACACGAGAGTGCGTCTTTGTGTCGATTGAGTCACCTTTTTCCACGACATTTGTAAACTAGTAATTTCATTGACGCATCAGGAGAATGAGCGGATGCGAGAAGAGTGTTGTGGATAGAATGCGTGTAAATAAGTTACGATGTTTTGGACATGTTGAGCGAATGCAAAATGCAAGAATGACGAAGAAGATGTATTTATTTGATAGAGGGGATGTGACGAAACGCAAACAGCCAAAAAACGACGTGGCTTGATCACGTTGATAAAATCCCAAAGGACAGCCGCGTATTATGAAAGGGAAATCGGCGTGCATGTATGATAAACTGGATGAACGTGGAGTAATCGAAAGAAGTTTGTAAAGATAGATCTATATGTCTCTCTGCCTACCCGTCCTGGGACATGACGTGAGGCTAGAGATAGATACATACATAGATATGAACAATGTATTATGGAAGAGATGTCTAAGCTATCACAACTTTTGATAGTGAAAAAACAATTCTCTCTTTGATTCTCTCTTTTTGCGATCTAGATCTTTATATAAAAATACACAAATTATTTCAACATGCTGTAATGATTAAGAAGTAGAGATAGACAGAAAATTGTATTTCAGTTAATATCATATATACTCGTAGATACAAAAACAATGTAAATCTGATTCATACACTTTATTAACACCCACCAAATTATCAGTCGACAATTACTATTTACATCAAACACATCTTTTCACACCGACACATCTCTCTTTGCGGCCAACTATTATTGGAGACCGGATAATAATCGGATATATTCGTTTTAACTGTAGTTGTATTTACATCACGTTGTGTTATGGGTTTATGGCATAATACCTAATTTTACTACGCAGTTTACTTCATAAGCATTATTCTATTTTAGGTAGGTATAGTACGAGTATAATAATATGAACAAAGGTTGACTCAAAAAAAGTATGTTAATAAAGGATATGATTATAGGATATAATACATGTATACTCAAAGACATAATTGGAAAAGAGGGTAGATTTTGAGCAAATAATGGCTTATTTTAATTCTACCAATACTACTATTAAATAGTAGATAATATTAAACCACGACATATTCTTCATGTAGGGTGAGCATATTACCTGTATTATTTACATGTTAGTTATTTTCTGCAAGTCAATAATAATGTAGATTTCTTTTAAGATGGATTACATACCTACTCATCATCATTCTAATACCTCTTTACAGATATTAAAAGTCTTATTTCTTATATAATGTATATGGAACACATGCGTTTTATTGGGCACTTTTAAGCTAACAGAAAAAAATGAAAGTTCTATTATTTCCCGTTCCATGTTTATTTATTATTTATTTATCGTCTTAAAGGACACAAACAGTTTAACATAATAAATATCAATATTCAAATCTCAACAATATACAAACCATTCAAGGTCCCACAAAATACCAAAGCGTATGACTAACCTGTTGCTATCGAACAATAATAGGTATAACATTCTTTTTCAATATTTTTTTAAATTTATTTTTATATGTACAAGAAAACAACTTAATCACAAAAAAATAAAATGACATTTGAAATTCTACAAAAATATAAATTTGGCCCCAGATAGCATTATAGAGCTGGTATTAGAGGCTAGAAGATCATCACATAGATTTGTGTTCTAAAAAGCACATCATTTACTTCTTGTCAAAATCCTGACACAAAAAAGTAACAAAAAAAAACAAAAATCTGGCAATCAAAAACTAATCAGTCAATATATCTTCTTTCTAGTCTTCTTTTATTCAACGGCCTCTTAAAGGTATAATAACTAGTCCCATTTTTCAGCACTTCCGGTAGATTATTGAAAATTCTTACAGCTTCATAATAGAATCCTTTTCTTTCTTTGTCAGTCCTTGGGTACACGTTTCATGAATTGTTTCTGGTTCTGGTATATCTGTTATGTATATCACTGTTTCTTAGTATAAGCATGTTCGTTTTAATTTGACCATTTTTTCTTTATATATAGCCTTCGCCCTTTCCATGCATACCTACCAGCTCGTCGAGGTTCAGCATTTGTATGATCTTGTAGACCTCATTAGTCTAATATAAAATTAGTATAATTAAAAACAAAAACCAAGATGAAAATTATGAAATGTTTAGTTAGAAATAGATTATAATAATTTAAATTGCTTAAATAAAAATATTTTGAATGTTTTTCTAAGTATTCTACAATGCACATCCGTTACTTGATTATTTAAATCGCGATCGATTTCGGTAAACCTATACCATTGACGAGCGATATCATCAGTATTATATCGCTCGTCTATGGTATAGGTTTACCGAAATCGATCGCGATTTAAATAATCAAGTAACGGATGTGCATTGTAGAATACTTAAAAAACATTCAAAATGTCTCGTAACTGTTACATAGTTAATCCTTCTAAAATAACTGATATTAAATGAAGATATTTATCACATTCTTCTTTTTCAAATATTTTAAATCAATAATATAATGTAAAATCACTAAAAATAATAAAATAAAATGTGCATTCAAAAGAGTAGTATGTAATATAATATCATTATATAATATTTTACAATACGTCGATCGATTTGATTTAATTAAATTTATACAATTTGCCCGTTGGCTACCATCTGATGCGATCTATATGTTTACATATATAGAAATGCACATATGACGTGGCTGGTTTGCTGGCTGCCCCACTTGTGGGATGTGCCGTGATGGTATAGTAGGTAGTAGTAGTACATATGACGCATGAAGCAGCGATGAGACTCGCCACCCATCATGCCCCGTCAAAGTGGGTGAATGGCACAAAGAAGAGTCCGGAATGCCGGTTAGGAGTGTTGAATGTGTGAGGAGGGATGTTAAGAAAGACGAATGAAATATGACTGTGGAGGAAGCGAAAGAAGCATGTAAGGACAGATCTAATTGGCGTTCCGTTCACTCTGCCTACCCCACTTGGGATACGGCGTGAAGGAATAGATAGATAGAAAGAGATATTTAATAATAACTTAATAGCTACCAAGTATTTTTTAATAAAGCGAAAACAAATATCTGAAGCAGTTCAAAGTATATTTTCTCATTTCATCATATTTCTCGTCGACAAGCTCTTTCGTGTAAGACAATTTTGCTTCGCTAAGCTTTTCTGACGTTTGCAGTAAATCTATACTTGGCCGTTTCCAATGTTTGATTTCACGTCGACAACACTATACGAGTATATATAATTATGTAAATATCGTTTTTCCATATAACGGAAAATAGTTGCAATATTAAAATATTCAACCACCATAATGCGGTTTCACTTCTCCTTGCAATTTGATTGACTATGTAGTTTTCTATCTATTCCTAAATACTCTATAGGTCTTGTTATACAAAATGAAATTGCATTTTGAATTCAGATCAATGAGGCAGTTATTACACCTATTCTGAATTAGTTATTTCTATAAGAAGGAGATGACTTTTATTTCATGCAGTTAGCCTAACGGCAACCTCAACTGTGGGAGTTAACATAAACATAATTACAAATGGACAAACAGATTGAGCTACTTCCAAATTAAGATATGAATCTTGTTTTATGGATACTAACGCGATGATATTACATATTTTGAAATGCACTAAATACAAGCATGTAATTTCAATACCCAGAACATTTTTAAAAAGGACATTTTTCATTTTGTCCTGGCCGAGTATCGAACATGCGACCTCGTTTAAAATTGATTAGTTAGATATAATATTCAGATATGTTCATCAAGGAATCAATACTACTTTATTAAAATAATAAATTATATATTTTTTTTTAATTATGTAGCAAAACATAAATGATTCTCTCAAATTTGAGCGGAGCCCATGCTTTGAGGGATTATTTCATTATTACATACACACATACGCCCATAAAATAAATAGATAAATAAAATAAGTAAATAATACTTTAATTTAAGCTATTTATTTATTTATGTTATGATGTGGATGTAGTAACCTGAAATTGATAAATTGTACAGTGTCTTTGAAGTTCCTAGGCATGTAAACGACACTTTAAAGTCGTCCAATTGTAATAATATAAAATGAATAGTATTTCCACAAGCACTCAAAGACCATTAAACAATATTATTGGCAGACCAAGTGCAATAAAGTGGACAAGAGCATTAAAATTCATGAAATTCTCTTTACCAATTGTAGCGATATTTTTATATCACTATAGAAAAATGATTTTGTTCGTTGGCAAGACAGAAATTGATAACGCGACGCCGCGCATGCGTGGTGGGAGGATTTCTCAATATTGGCGGTCGAAAACAAAATGCTTCCTCTTTTGTATTCGACATTCCAAATTGGCAGATCGCAAAATGCGATAGTGAATATTAAGGTTTAAAAAAAAAAACCTTACCATTTTAAAATGGTTGATTAATGTATAAATTAGTTGTAGAAATGTGTTCTATTTGTCGATTGACAGTTTAATCATATTTAATTATTAAAATCAGTGGTAATTCAGGCCGTCATCAAAAATATGGTGAGTCTAAATTGTTACAATTATATTTTCGATGAGAGAAATTTCGTTGTTTAATAAAATAAACCGAAACATAGTTTGATAAATACTAATTACGTTGTCCTTTAATGTTTAAGGATGTACGGCTTTCAGTACCGGAATGAATTTCTCAGTTATTCAGGATACGCCGCAGTACTAGAATGAATTCAAGTTATGTCTTAGTACCAGCATGAATTTCTCAATTATTCAGGATATATCTTGTTACCAAAATAAATTCTTCAGTTAACAAGAGAATAAATATCTTTCAATTATCAAGATGCTGACTTCCTCTAATACCAGAATAAACCTTATGTACCTATCAGGAAGGAACCTTCAATTTCGGGAAACGGGAAGTGAAGTGGAACTCGAAGGAAGATAAATTGATCAGGTTGTTCTCATTCATTCATAATTATATATAAATATTTTGTTCTAAAGTTAATGTAGATTGTATAATCAAACAGAGTTTGATAACTTTATGATATATGTAGGTCGTTTCTGAAAAGAAAGGGTAGGAGGTAAGGATGATGTGCCACAATCATTATTTAATTTTAAACTTTTAATCTAAGGGTTAGTTAGATTGCCACATAGCAAATGATTAACAAGGTTTTAATCTTTTACTATTTTACTGTCAAGAAAGTTTATATAAAATGTATGTAAATTCATTGACCATACCAAAGGTGTCACCGAATACTGGAGGTTTGGAATAAATTGAAAAGAAAATAATGAAATAGCAATTTTATTTTGTTTCTGAATCTTTCCTTCTTATTGGGGATTGTTGGAAGGCACCGTTGATTTAATGGCAATATGCATTGTTGAATTTATAGAGAGAAAAGTCTTGAAGTCTTTGTGATAAGATCTGGGTTAACCCATTCGACCCTGAGCATTTATCGTATAGTCAATTGTACTTTCCAATACTCTTTGTTTTATTTTTGAAATCTCTACCGACTGAGCTAAAAATTATTTTTTTGAGATTGTGATAATTGATTATTTTACCTTGTACCATGAGGGGTACAAGGTAAAAGAGCGCATGAGAGCGCAAGAATAAAAAGTATATGCAAAAGTCCGTCGCATATTCATGGCGCCCAACGTGATGACAACGTGTTCTGTTACATCGATGATCTAATTATTTTGAGTCCGGATTTCGATTCTCATATGATTCTGTTGAAGAAAGTACGTGATAAGTTATGTGAAGCAGGTTTAACTGTAAAATTTTCAAAATGCGAATTTTGCAAAAGTGAATTAAAATATCTAGGTTACGTAATAGACGATAAAGGAATATCCAGCACCGAGAAATCTGAAACAATTGAGGACATTCCTAGGTATGGTGGGTTTCTATCGAAGAACTATACGAAATTGTAGTGAAATTTCGGCCCCATTAAACCGACTATTAAAGGTTAAGAGAGGAGAAAACACCTTTAAGTGGAATGATGAAGCACAGAGAGCTTTTGAAGCTTTAAAAGAAGCTTTGGTAACGGCCCCGGTATTAGTATGCCCGGATTTCAAGAGGCCATTCCTGTTACACACTGATGCTAGCCAACATCAGATTGGGGCAGCATTACATCAAGATATAGGAGGAGAGGAAAAGGCCATCGCTTTCTTTTCCAGATCCCTAAATAAAGCTGAAAAGAACTACTCGGTAACAGAGAAAGAACTCTTGGCAGTATTAGACGCTATAGAATTTTTTAGGCCATACGTGGAGGGGATGCAGTTCACAGTGATAACTGATCATTCGGCGCTAAGATTCCTTACAAAGATCTCGAACCCTTCTGGAAGATTGGCAAGGTGGAGCATGAGATTATCGCAATATGATTTTTCAGTTGTTCACCGAAAGGGAACGAGTCATAGAGTGCCAGATGCTCTTTCCAGGATACCAGCCTCCATAGACATGATAGATACAAACATCACCACAGATGATGATCCGTGGTACAGTAGAGTATATAGGGGTTGCGTGGAAACTCCAGAAAAGTATATTAACTATAGAGTGGAGGGAGATTGTCTGTATAGATTGATGAAGGACGATAATCCACTGACACAAGAATTTTGTTGGAAAGTAGTTCCTAAGTTAGACGAGCGAAAACAGATTGTGATATCACATCATGATTCAGGACACCCTGGAACTTTTAAGACGTTCAAGAATGTATCGAGAGATTATTATTGGCCACGGATGTTCAACGAGATAAAAAGGTATGTAAGAGCTTGTCAAACGTGCAAGATGTATAAGCCTTCGAATGCGGCACCGGCTGGTCTGATGAAAAATAGGAAAAAGGTAGACAGGCCCGCGAAGGTTTACTCGGTGGATTTAGTCGGGCCACTCCCAAAATCGTCCTCCGGTTACACATTCATTTTATCAGTGGTCGACATATTTACGAAATACTGTTGGGTTTTCCCACTTCGCAGGGCAACATCACAGGAAATTGTGAAATTGCTAGAAAATAAAATATTTTTACAAGAGGGAGTTCCAAAAACGATAATTACTGACAACGGAAAGAATCTCACATCCAATGTATTTAAGGATTTAATGACGTCATATGGAGTCAAAAATATCTTTTATACGACTCTATACACGCCAATGGTAAATACGGTGGAAGCATATAATAAAACGATAGGATATACGTTGGCTATATTCGTGAAGGAAAATCAGAGAAAATGGGACGTTTACTTGGATAAGGTGATGAGTTTAATTAACAATACCGTTAATCTCGCTACAGGGTGTACTCCATCTTTACTTATGCATGGTAGAGAAACGATTTTAGACGGAAATTTACACGCTGCTATTCCACCAGAAGAATTGGGAAATATTGACAAAATATCCAAAGAAAGAAAACTATATAAAGAAAAAATGACAAATTTAAGATGGTTGTATGAGATTGTATTGGAAAACTTGTGTCAGGCTTACGAAAAGAATGCGAAATATTATAATAGAGGTAGGGAAATACGAAATTTTTCTGTAGGACAGACGATATGGCGAAAGAGCTTTTCGTACTCAAAAGCTGCAGAATATTTCTCTGCAAAGTTAGCTCCAAAGTTCATAAAGGCTAGAGTTTTACAGAAACTCGGAAATAACGCATACTTATTAAAAGACGAAAATACAGGTGCGGAAGGAAAGTACCATGTACGCGATATTCTAAAAGTTGAAGTATAATGTAAATAAAAATATTGTTACGTATAAATGTTATTTAGGTATCCTAGGATATAAGTATTTAAGTTAAATGAAAGAAAGGGAGAAAATTAGAAGACGAAGACGTCTGAAAATTGAAATATAATGTAAATAAAAAAAAAAAAACTGTAAAAATTTTAGTTAGGTATTATAGGATATAGCTATTTAAGTTTAATGAAATGGGGAAAAGGAGATGAATTTGATAAAAAAAAAAATTTACGTAGTAAATAGTACGTAGAATTACGAAAGAGTAGGGTTGGATAAAATTAAAAAGAAAAAATCGCTTCGCAAAATTATTTAGATTCTTCGATAATATGAACTCTACGCGAGTACATAATACAGAAAGGGTCAGATAAAAAGGTGAGGTAAGAATATGATTCTCCGTAAGATGGGTCATGTGTTATAATGTCATTATTGGGATGTATAATGATTTGTATTGAAAGTTTGTAGTATGCATAAAGGCATAATCTCTGATACGAGTGTGTCAAGCTATACGCGGTGTATACAGTTATAAACTAGGGATACGAGTTAGCAAGACGTATATAGAAGTATGCGTAGTGCTTATATGATATGGTAGTGAATTGGATTCATGCTCAAGGGATGAGTATTGGGTCATGGTTTATGAATTCCAATAAGAGAAGTTTGTAATCTAAGATGAGAGTTGATCATTCCGTCTTGTCAAAACGTTTTGTGGGTCTAATTATGAATCAAATGAAAGTAGTAGGTATGTAGGCGGTGAAAGGGGAAAAAAATAGACGAAGGATGAAAGTGAATGATTGTAATAGAATGAAAGTAAGGATTTGCAACGTTGATAAATGATAGGTTTGTAGTACTCAATAGTCTCGCGATTTAAAGTCAAATAGTAAAAGGGGAATTTGAAAATGAAATATGTCGAGAAGGTCAAATGTTGATGTTCGTTATATCTCTTTTGTGAGTATATTGACTATGTAATTTTCAATATGAAAGTGGAAATATTAAAAAAAAAAAAAAAAAATATAGAGATAGGTAATGTGAGAAAATGTAGATAATGGAGTTATAGTATACATAATTTAAATCGGGGATACGGTGGTAAAGAAGAGAATCCTTAATTATCTCCATAAAAAAACGAGTAATTACGAAATAATTGTGTATACGATTGTTAAATTCATTTAACAAAGTAGAGAAACTTATATTATGAAATGGGGTCGTTGATTAGAAATTTTCGAAAGAAAATATATTAGTAAAGTACGTAATTTTACGGATAAAAGGGAAATAAAAAAAAGAAAGGGATTGAGAACCTTTGGTTGTAGTTGCATGTGCTTATCTGAGGAGAGATGGGAGAATAAGACATGGCAGGAAAATGGAATTGATGATAAATTGATATTTTCATACATGAAAATAGAAAGGAAAATGACATGATGTTGAAGTGAGTCAATTCAAAAGGTTGAATCAAATATTTTTAATGTTATATAAAATATAAATGCATAATATACAGACAGATCTTAATGTATTTGAATGTTGAATAAAAAAAAAAGAAGGCACAAAATGTATATAGTTTAGATATAAGAAATTTTAATATAATTTGTTATGTAGCTAAGGAAAATGTGGCAAATCATATGAGCTTGTAGTAGAAGATATTTGAATATTGTGGCACAAAACAATTTAAAATAAATGTAGTAGATCTGAAAAGATATTTAGTAAATGTAACAAAATAGAAATGTATTATTTAATATATAAGTGTAATTTATAAATGCAAAGATAAGATGAGACCTGCACTGGTTTAGAAATTATTTTTTTATCATTAAGTACTTATTATTTACGGGTATTTTTGTTCATTTTGGAAGTCGTTTGACCCGAATATTCGGAAACGAATGTAAATTAAAGTTTTAAAATTTAAACGAAACCAAGATTGGCGCCTATGGAATTACAGTTTTTCTTTAAAAGAAAAGGCTGGGCCCAGTGCAGTGCTTAGATTAATCTTTAAAAAAAAAAGTAGAGTAAGTTATAGGGTTGATGAGAACATAGAACGAGAATAACCTGATATAAAAAAAAATAGCTTCACTATTTTTTTTGGTGGGCGTGGGTGGTAATATGTAGCGATATTTTTATATCACTATAGAAAAATGATTTTGTTCGTTGGCAAGACAGAAATTGATAACGCGACGCCGCGCATGCGTGGTGGGAGGATTTCTCAATATTGGCGGTCGAAAACAAAATGCTTCCTCTTTTGTATTCGACATTCCAAATTGGCAGATCGCAAAATGCGATAGTGAATATTAAGGTTTAAAAAAAAAAACCTTACCATTTTAAAATGGTTGATTAATGTATAAATTAGTTGTAGAAATGTGTTCTATTTGTCGATTGACAGTTTAATCATATTTAATTATTAAAATCAGTGGTAATTCAGGCCGTCATCAAAAATATGGTGAGTCTAAATTGTTACAATTATATTTTCGATGAGAGAAATTTCGTTGTTTAATAAAATAAACCGAAACATAGTTTGATAAATACTAATTACGTTGTCCTTTAATGTTTAAGGATGTACGGCTTTCAGTACCGGAATGAATTTCTCAGTTATTCAGGATACGCCGCAGTACTAGAATGAATTCAAGTTATGTCTTAGTACCAGCATGAATTTCTCAATTATTCAGGATATATCTTGTTACCAAAATAAATTCTTCAGTTAACAAGAGAATAAATATCTTTCAATTATCAAGATGCTGACTTCCTCTAATACCAGAATAAACCTTATGTACCTATCAGGAAGGAACCTTCAATTTCGGGAAACGGGAAGTGAAGTGGAACTCGAAGGAAGATAAATTGATCAGGTTGTTCTCATTCATTCATAATTATATATAAATATTTTGTTCTAAAGTTAATGTAGATTGTATAATCAAACAGAGTTTGATAACTTTATGATATATGTAGGTCGTTTCTGAAAAGAAAGGGTAGGAGGTAAGGATGATGTGCCACAATCATTATTTAATTTTAAACTTTTAATCTAAGGGTTAGTTAGATTGCCACATAGCAAATGATTAACAAGGTTTTAATCTTTTACTATTTTACTGTCAAGAAAGTTTATATAAAATGTATGTAAATTCATTGACCATACCAAAGGTGTCACCGAATACTGGAGGTTTGGAATAAATTGAAAAGAAAATAATGAAATAGCAATTTTATTTTGTTTCTGAATCTTTCCTTCTTATTGGGGATTGTTGGAAGGCACCGTTGATTTAATGGCAATATGCATTGTTGAATTTATAGAGAGAAAAGTCTTGAAGTCTTTGTGATAAGATCTGGGTTAACCCATTCGACCCTGAGCATTTATCGTATAGTCAATTGTACTTTCCAATACTCTTTGTTTTATTTTTGAAATCTCTACCGACTGAGCTAAAAATTATTTTTTTGAGATTGTGATAATTGATTATTTTACCTTGTACCATGAGGGGTACAAGGTAAAAGAGCGCATGAGAGCGCAAGAATAAAAAGTATATGCAAAAGTCCGTCGCACAATCATAGAATGTATTATTGAGATATTTTAAAAAAGCTGTTATGTGATGTGAAACAGCGGATGATTGTAACTACTGCGTTAAATAATACATGCTACAAATTGAATATTAATTTTAAACCAACGGCTCTATGTATTCCTTAAGTCAAATTGATTTTCATAGCGCGGTAGGTAGGTAATTGTTCCGTTTTCTCCCTCTCTTTAATAATTATTATTCTTACAGAAGGCTTTGAATTTAAGGGAGCTTTGTTACTAATATTTGCATACGATGTTAATAAATTAATTATTAATCAAGCACGGAAAATTAAACCGCTATCCCTTCTGATACCGGATAACAAATGGATATGAATATTGTCATATTGTATATTATTTACCAGTGTTTCGAGGAGCACCTGGTAAACAATTGGTCTCCTACTCTTTTTCATAAGGTTTTGTTAAATGCACGTTTTCAGAAAACAAATGCATTTAACATCTTAATTTCAGCGATGAGGTATCCACCAATCCTAAAAATGTCTTGATTTTTTTATTGGCTTGAAGGAGATCGCTTTCATATTTATAACATGCAGCTGATGTCAGCAGCCAGAAGGCTGTCCCACTTAAAAATGCACCGTGATGGTGTAGTATTGTAACGTCGTTCTGCGGAATCTTTAATCTGTGGTGCTAGTTTTAAAGTGTCCTGTAAAAAGCAGGTTTATCACAAGTCAGACAATCACAGATTATATTTTCAATTTAGGGACAAGTTGGAGTACTCAGCTCACCGACTACTTATGTATTATAGCATCGTTTTTATACAAAATAAAAACATTTAAAATATGTGGTATATTTCTTCTCTGAATTGATACTTTAAAACATCTTTTAATATGGGATGCATTACAAATAACTGCATTATTTTACAGGACGCTCGAAAAATTACAAAGAAAGCGTTTTTTTTTTTCAAAATCGTTTATTGTTATGCAACAAAAACGAAACCTATTACATCCTTAACAATTATTTTCTGTTCGTTCGTTCGGATCTCATAATAATAATAATATTACTAGACTTCTTTTACCCTGCTAAGCTCAGAAAACAAACATCTATATAGTCAATAAATTAACATTTAATTTCCGGATAGCATAAGTACTTTTTTGAGAAATATAAGCAATGTATGTTTTTTTTTCAAACCTGGTTTCACAAATATTTTTTACTATTTATTATTCATTGAACGGATTTTTTTCCCCTTAGTAGTTCCGTGTTCCCTAACTAGACTTGCTGTTCTGATGTAATTTTTGATCATTTATCAAGACACTTTTTTATTTCCATCTTTTTTTTATACTTCCATATTTTAATTTAAGTAATCAACATATAAAATAATTTAAATGAAATAAAATGTTTCTAGTGTCCATAAAGATGCCACAGAACGTTCGGTTTCTATTAATCTAACTTTGTTGAAATAAAGCAGTGGTTTTGAACATCCCTAATTTACAAAAATATGAAAAATTCTTACACACTTATATATGTGGAAGAAAACACAATTGGTTTTAGTAACACTTAATATTTAATTGAATAGTGACCGAATTTCGACTTGTAAAGTCATTCTGAAACTAATTTTTAGTTGAAACCAGGTCACTACTCAATTAAAAACTGAAACCAATTGTTTTTTCTTCTATTTTTATATATACATGGAATTTAACAAAACTGACATCTACTATATAAATAAATGTTAACACGTTTATTTAACACGATGGTCCTGGCTGGGACATGTTTTGAGAATGCCCAATGGTATTTGGCCAAAAAAAGCACTGTTCTTCCATCCACAGGGGTTCCGTCGGCTCGGGCGTCCCTCTTTCACAATACACCGTTCCTATGACAACGATATCAGAGCGCAAGGAATGTCGTGGAAAGAGGTGACGCAATTGGCGCAGAGACGCTCTGAATGGAGGAGGCTGGTTTCTGCCCTGTGCTGCCCTGTGATCCTGCTATAATACATAATTATTTCAGAGAAAAAAAAACTTAGAAGCGGTCATAGACATTTTATTAAGATGCGCTTTTTTGATTGAACACCTCCACACTCTCCAAAGTTCGCGAATCATAATAAATTTTGTTCCACAGCAACGGATTAACCATACAGAAGACACGGTCAACATAAGAAGTCAGGCCCCCTTTACGTGGCACCACAACTCTTTTTACATATTTTGTATTAGAAGACATATGTAATGTTTCTACATATTTAATGAATAATTCCATTAATATATAAAAAAATATGTGTAAACAAACCGATAGAAATATTAATGTTTATATGAATCCATGTATAAATAATTATTGTTTGAATACACAATTAACAACACAACACATAAGTTAACAATAATTAACAAAATAATACGAGATTAAGGTATTAAATTTCCTCCAAGTAGAAGGAGTCTAAACAGTATTATACAATGTAAGTTGATACTACTGAACAAGGATGCGACCTAGTTTATTTTTACTTTTCATTTTCTCAGTCATAACAACTCAAAAAGGGAAATATTCAAATGGATGTTAGAAAAAATAAACGGTTGACCAACAATGAAATTCTAGCAGCCAATATTGAGAGACGAAAAATTCACAACCGAGGTACAAATCAACTAGTTGAGCAACTTGTTTTTTAATAATTCAAGAGTTTTTGTGTTTACGCATTAATTAATTAATTTTAATAAATAAAATATAAAAATATATTATTGAGCACTGTTTAATCTCCACTATGTTAGGTTAAATACCGAACGTTTTCGCCTATACTTGTAGGCATCTTCAGGGAAACTTAAAATTAAACTTGTTTTTTGCACATATATTACTGATTGTACTGTCAGCCTCGACACAGGTGAGCCTAGTGAGGTGGCAAAGTGGAATTAGTTTTATTGGAATATTATGGATATTTGAACTGTATTTGATTGTATATGCCTATTTGAGGAAATAAACTCATTTGAATTTGAACTAAAAAAAAACCAAACGGGCAACGAAAAGTAATAACTCAGGGACTAAATACTTACATCAAAATTGACAAAAAATACCTTCTTCTTCTTCTTCCTCGTAATGTAGATCATCGATCTGTTAGGTCAGAAGTTGGTGCCTCTTGTGATGCTGAAGACCAGCTGTCTTTCCATCTTTTTGGTGGTCTTCCTCGGGGACGTGAACCGACTGGTGTTTCTTTAGCAGCCATATGTACGATTCTGTTTTCAGCCATCCGATCTACATGGTCTCTCCAGAATCGTCTCCTTTTCCTACTCCATCTTACGATGTCCTCCGTGTTGCATATGTTCCTTATCTCAGTATTTCTTATTCTGTCTCTGAGAGTTTTGCCCGCAATAGCACGTAATGTTTTCATCTCTGATGTTCTTAGTAGATTTTTTGTTCGTACCGTGTCTGCTCTTGTTTCTACACCATATGTCATAATTGGTCTAACACAGGTTTTATATATTCGGACTTTACTATCAGTTAGCATGTGTTTATTTCTCCATATGGTACTCTTTAGGCATCCGGCTACAACTGAGGCTTTTACAACTGAGGCGTCAACCAAAAAATACCGAAAGAAATATATAAATTCAATTTTAATTCTTAAGTTTTACCAATTTTTTAAGTTCTGTGTGAGTTTATTTGTATTTTTTTAGCACAAACTGTATAAAGTGGTAACTCACATAAGTGAAATCTCGTAGGTCATAAATATTCGACCAGCCAGTGATTCAGCATGTTGAAATATCTTTATTTCTCGGATATTTCAGGAGTCCAAGGACTCCTATTTATCCGTTTAGGTGAAGATTTTTTTAATATTTGGACTCTCTCTATTCTAATACAACTATGCCAGTGTTGGCATCTACGATCCTATCACGTCAGTGGGCGGGGGACCCGGCTGACGCAGCAGATCCCATCTTGAGACCCACACATCTACGAATGTCTTAAAGCGTGAAGCGTTTGTGGCATGCTCATTTCCAAATTTTTTGAAACCTACAATTCAGTTATTATTAAAATACATACATACCATCACGCCGCTTCCCTCGCGGGGTAGGCAGAAAGGATCGAGCGCCACTTCCTTCTATACTTGCATACATCTTTCGCTTCCGTCACTGTCATAAAATTCCTCATGCATGCTCTCCTGTTTAATGTGCTCAACACTTGACCGTCCTGTAGGATTTGATTTAAATGATCTTGCCATTTAATCCTCGGACGTCCACGTCTCCGAGCACCATTCCTCTCATCCAAATATATCTTCTTAGTCATTCTGTCCTCATTCATTCTTTCCACGAGCCCAAACGATATTATTTAAATGAACCACGGTATATAGTTATTCCACTGTTGAATTAATTTATTTTTGCGAGCCGGCTTTCAAGAGCTTTCGCTCTTATCGTCAGAAAAAAGAAAGCCGACTCGCAAAAATAAATAAAGTCAAAAGTAGAATAACCATATATCGTGGTTCTTTTTAAAAATGATTAAAATGAACTTCCACCAAGCACCGTCAGTCGATAAATTAAACTCTATAATTCAGTTTTTTGACGCTTTTTTTAAAAAAAACTATTCATTCGAAAATATTTGTATTCTGTTAAAATTACTTAATAAATAATCCAATGACCTGATCATGACCAATGTTTTAATATTTAAGTAGATAAATACGAAAACTTCAAATAGTCTTATGAGCCCTTATTCTAACTACTAGCTAGTAAATTTCAGTAAATATGTACTTAAACTAACAAACAAACTCGCACATATTAATATGTAATGCACGTAATTAGGTACCAGCATAATATGTCGCAACATATGTAGGTATCGTGTTCACAGCTGAAATCTGTAGCACTATGTGAATAGCTATTTAGTGTTCTAAATAAACAGAATTCAGCAGCCAAAGCACAAGTGAGTACTTGTAGTTCTTTACTCAAAGCAAACAACTTGATTCTACTGTATTCTACTTAGATACTGTAATTCTACTGTAGATATGAATAAGAATGTGTGTTCAGAGGGTGGCCAAATTTATGTACCCACTTGAAAAAAATGTTTCTTTACATGTGAATCAATTTCAATCTTGAATAACAGAACAACGTAATTGACAAACTCATAATACAGAAAAAGTCTATGCCTCACTCAGCCATATAAAAAATAAGGATTTTTTTTAATTATAAATAAAACACTTATTTATAATCAATGCAACACGATTTTCCACCAAGAACCATCGGTTAAAAATATCAACTTTACGAAGAAAAAATAGATATAAATAAAAACTTTGACAATAAACAAAGGAAATGCATAAAAAAATAGTGAAAGAAACACGTAAATAAGAAAAAAAAATACGTTTATTTGCTGTGCAATCCCACGGCAATAAACGAGGGAGAGGGGGGTGGGGTGGATACCCTTTTGTTGCAATAGTTTTGGTATTTTAAGCAATGAACCATTTTCTTTCTAAAACTGATTACTGGTGGTACTGTTCATATGTTTTACTTATGGCAACACTACAATTCGTACGTAATGAAGTTTGTTTAAAAATAATGAAGTCCCCATAAGTCTCAAGAGAAAACTTTACGATTCGTGTGTCCTGCCAGTGATTACATATGGGCTAGAAACTATGACGCTAACACTTGCGAGCAAACGAAAACTGAGGTGTGTACAGCGTGCCATGGAGAGGCAAATGCTAGGTATCAGCTTGAGAGACAAAATAAGAAATGAAACTATCCGACAAAAGACAAAAGTCGTTGACGTTGTTGATAAAGTCTCCAAGCTGAAATGGCAATGGGCTGGTCATGTGGTAAGACGAGAGGATGGCAGATGGACTTCCAGAATTCTTGTATGGAGACCATGGGAGGACAAAAGAAGCGTAGGAAGACCCCAAAAAAGATGGGTTGATGATATTGTCCAGATGATGGGGAAACAGTGGTATCGTGTTGCTCGAGATAGGAAAATGTGGAAAAGTTTTGAAGAGGCCTATATCCAGCAGTGGAGAGAAGAAGGCTAGCAGTAAGTAAGTAAGAAGTTTGCTACATAAAACAGCAAGAAATGAGCTTACATCTGTAGCTAACTTCACAACGTTTGAATTATGATGTCGTCACCAATAAAAATATAAACAATACTACCTACTCGTAATAAATTTAAGAAAGAGGAGGTGGGTAGGTATTACTTAAATTATCAAAACAAATGCAAGAAATATATATATTTTTTTATTTTTTTTCTTATTTATACATACATCCACGGCGTGAGCCTTTTGCATGTTACAATATACGCAAAAACAAAACATAATTCTCATTCACAACACAGTTGGAACAGAACAACAATTGGTGAAGAACAAAATAAAATTGGGAATCAAACTTTAACAATCATAAAATTAGTCGAAACAAATCAATTAGAAAATTAGTCATGAAAAATCAAAACATTGTAGTGAGAGTGTAAATGTCAACAAAGGTTTGATAAAGGTCAAAAACAATTATTGTTATACAGTAAGGATTCATTGTTATTAAACATAACATTTTTTTGTATGAGTGCATAAATTTGGTCACCCTCTGTTAGATGGCTTACCGATGAGACAAATAACAAGGAATATATTCAACGTAAACACTCTAAAAACGTGAATAGAAATTCTAAATATTTACTGTTCGTTATTTTAGGAACTTTCGCGAATCCTTTTGGGAACAAACGATGAAAACTCTTATACAATCAGCTATTTTGTACCTACGAACACTTACTAATAATTTTAATTCAAATTCGTTTACTTCCTCAAATAGCATATATCCAATCAAATACATACAATTCAAATATTCATGCCAATACAACTAATTCCAATTGCCACCTTACTAGGCTAGAGCCTGTGTCAACGCTGTCAGTACAATCAGTAGCATTAGCATATATTATTATTATGTGCAAGAAACAAATTTAGACATCATAATAAATAGATCAGATACAACACACCAATAGACTATAGAAATCAGAAAATCATTTGTATATAGATCAGGAGTACACTATGAGAATCCATTTTGAATAATCATCATCTCCGTCAGTGCCTCAATTCTGAAGATCGTGACCATCATGCTTCGTTCTTAAGACCATCTGTCTCCACCTTGAGCAATTATTTATTCTTTATTCTCCAACATCTCCCGTAGGTCCTTTACAGGACACTTGGGTTTATCAACATTACAATAGTACAAAAGAAGGAAAAACATCAATACAACAGAAAGAGCGCAGTAAAGCACAACATACAAGAAAAAATTGAAAAGTCAAGACACAACAATAAACAAATATAGACACATAAATACATAAATTCATTAACCTCTGACACATTGTTTTTAAACCTTTTTTGAATCTCAAAACCATTCGCCCATTCTCGTTAGTATTTTAAAAGAGTATTGCAATAAAAATGAGTTAATAGGTACGTTTGAAATCTAATAAAATTATTGAAAATTAAGCTTAAGGTTTTTGTCGTAGGTAATTATTTCAAGTTTTTCCAACGTTATTTCCTTGACATTTTCCTATTCTTTCACTCTATAAACATTACATTTTTATCCCTAATTGTTATCTTTTTGTATATGTAGTTTATATTGTAATTATGTATGCTATGCTATAGACACACTTAAAAGTTGGCCTGATCAGATCAACATTATTTTCTCCTTTTATTTTTAATATATGCTTTTTCAACCTACTATGTATGTAATAAATATAAAAATAAACTACATTATTCAAAATAAAAAAAACGAAATATTGATTTAATCAGCGTAAATTCTGAAACACTTCAATTAATTTTTTTTTTTTAGAAATATTTAATCCAAAAAAAGCTCTTAAACAACCTTATATTATTAAATAGATTTATACGACATTTTATGACACTATATAGAAAAAGTTTTACAATATTTTTTATAGTTATCTATATTTAAGTTAAAGCTAGATCACTTTTTAATTAAAATGTGGTACAACAAAGACTATTTGCGTTTATTTTACAAGTGTAAATAATAATCGAACATTATTATGCTACGCATAATTTAATTGTTACTATATACATTAACTTGGTGTGTGATGCACATTAATTCTGTTGTAAACACAGATGTGGTAATTGCATTTGCAATACAGATACTGAATAATATCATCGAATGTATTCATGATTACACACAATTCAAATATTATTATATCATTAAGATTTCATTAAGTGCATACCTACTATCATGGAGTACATTTCTATTAGTACTCGAGTGTCATCTGAGACAGGTTTTTGTGAAGCCTTAATGTATATCTACCTATAACAATCAAATCTTGGATTCAGCAATATTTCCATTCCACCCATCCTGAATGTATTATTTACTAAGGTGTCGCATTGAAGGTGTCTTCCATTGCTACCGCATTAGTAAGAGATGTCCCGATGTTATAGAGAAATTATTCCAAATATAAAAAAAACATACAGCCGGCACACCCAGGGGATATCTGTAATCTCCGTAATACAGGAGAGACGATGGTCCTGGCTGGGACATGTTCTGAGAATGCTCAATGATAGTTGACCAAAAAGAGCACTGTTCTTCCGTCCGCAAGGGTTCCGTCAGACCGGGCGTCCCTCTTTCACAATACACCGTTCCTATGACAACGACATCAGAGCGCGAGGAATGTCGTGGAAAGAGGTGACGCAATTGGCGCAGAGACGCTCTGAATGGAGGAGGCTGGTTTCTGCCCTGTGCTCCCAAGAGGAGCGTTGAGGGCGATGAATGAATTGAAAACATAATTCCAATTTCTCCTGTCGGCAAGGCTATATAATTAGGTACCTATCTAATGATTTGAATGTTGATTTTCAACATAAGATACAGTGACTTTATCGCCAAGATAGAGAGACTCTCTTTTGAATCTGTTGTTTCTTTTTGACGATGTCTCTTTTGTGATTTTTTTCCCGCTTGCTTTGATGTCTCTTTGTGTTTTTTCTTTCTTTCATGCTTTGTTTTTTGGATTTTGATTTGAGATTCTCCACGGTATACACAAGTAAGAACACTTGCCATTATCGTAATATTTTATGTTTGAAATATAGTCAGTATTATTTCACCATTTGCTTTATCTATTAGGTTCATGCAGAGAGTAAAATCACGTTTTATTGGCAAAGTTTGTTTAAGCGCTTTTCTGGACCACCATAATTATATGAAAACTTAGAGTATCTACCTACTTTAATATCTGTAAACACAAAGTATTACCAGGAAAAACAAGAAAAATGGAAAATTAATAAAATGACAATCGTAGAGGAGTGTTGAGTTAAGATTGTGAGAAAATTAATTAATTAAATAAATTTGGACTATGGTGTATATGTCGCAGTCGTTTTGAAGAATCCGTCCGTTTACAAACGGCGTCGTCGTTTTACAAACGGCAGGCATATTATAAAATGACGAACGTGCATTCCGGCGTATTACAAAACGACTAGTCAAATTGTAATATTTTAGTTCTTTGTCGCCGTCTCATGGTGTTGCGTATCAAAACATACATACCTATATGGGGTTGCGCGGGAGATAGTCGTAAAATAATGGTTCTATTTTATATCAACTATTTTTCTACGTGCCGTAAAACTAACAGGTATTATGAGTATCACTTAATGCCGCACCGATAGTAGGTATTTTAAAATAGTATAATAAGTAATTTATGATTTATTAATTTTTGGGCTATTTAAAAGACAAGAAGAAACTTGCCTTCTTTATATTTATTGTATTTAAGAATGCATTTCTCTATAAAATCTCTCTAAAAAAGGTTTGTATTGTAATGAATGTACAGAAATAATGGATAAATAAATAATTCAACAATAATAAAAACTATTTTTAACTATAAGACAATAATAACAGTACACTATTCTTCTGTTTTTCAAAATAGCTAAAACATATTTTTTTTTATAATTGGTTTACATTTTAACAATAGATTAACTACTTTTTTGGTGGATGCTAAATTGCGTAACCACAAAACAGTTTTTTTTTTGTAAACTGTAGTAAAAAAAATATCCCTTCTTCTGCATTAACAATTTAACATTTGTTTTATTTCTTTATTTTAGGTCAGGTCTTTTTATTTATTGTCTTCATTGTCTTTTTATCTCAATGGTATTTGAAAAACGATTTTTTATTTATTTTTTCAATCCATAAAGCTTTGTATTTGCAAGTCTTAAGGTACACAGATAGTAATTGGGTACATAATATTTTTATATGAATTGTTAAAAACAATTTAGGTATCTCTTTGCAATTGAACAAAAAAGGATACTACCTAAATTACGCAATAATCAGGAGCAAAAAATGAAAGTCGTCTTGTAATAGTTTAGACAACCCTTAAACGTATTTTGATGAAAATTTATAATTAATTAATTTAAAATTATTTCGGTATAATTATTTGTGTCCAATAACAGTAGTATATTTTTGTAAGGCGGTAATAAGCTAGAGTGTTAATTTATGAATTAAATTAAAAATACAACTGAATCAACCATTTTGACAAAGATTTTTTTAAATTAATACAACAATATTCCGTAGAGCATCCAGCAATGAATTGGTCTCCCACTCATTTCAGTAAATTTTCAGTGTCCTGTGAAAGGCAGTTGTACAGAACATAAAAACATTTTTTTAAATAGACAAACATGCATACATAGACAATTCACACAGATCGAGCTAGTCCCAAACTAAGATAAATCTTGTATAATGGGTACTAACTTACTAACGCGACGATACACACATATACTATGCACTACACAAATACACCTACATATAACACCCAGATCCAGGACAATTTTAAAAAGGTCATTCTTCACTTTGCCCTGGCCGGGAATCGAACCCGGGACCTCGTGACTCAAAGGCAAGAGCGTTACCACCTTATTTTACATTCTTATTTATTTATTCTTCACTGTGCGTTGATTACAAGAAATTTTACATAAAAATATAATAATAAAAATCTTTACTGCCCAAAAATAGTATACAAGGAGAAAATAAATAATTTAAACTAGACAAATAAATTTTGTGCAATGGGCGAGTTTATCGCAGAAGCGCGATATCTTCCAACTAACCCATCAAACCCAAATATAATTATTTGAAACACAATATACAACCAAAATGCAGCACATCCTGAATGTCTTAATTTTTTGTTGGCACGGAAAGGACGGCTTGCACGTTTATTACATGGGGGTGGTCTGCTGGCTACCCTACTAGAGAGATATGTCTTGATGGTATATTAGCAGTACAATAATAAATTATCTGATGACTTTTAATTTACCAGAAATATAACTAATGAATTGATATAGGTAATATTTCACATTTTTTTCTGATTAACCAGCTTTTAGGTACACTAACTTATTTTATTTATTATAATATCTCATAGGTATAACTTGCATATCTACATATTATGTTTTTCGCTTGGCAGGGTGTGGTTACTAAAGGGACTATCTCCCGCGCAATCTTATACACGAATGCGTGTAAGTTTTAGTTTTGATGCGCAACGCCATGAGACGGTGATAAATGGAACTAAAATTCTTCAATTTGACTAGTCAGATTGTAAAACGCCTAGACGTATTGTAAATTGCCTGAATATTATACTTCCGTCATTTTGTAATATGCCTGCCGTTTATAAAACGACGACGCCGTTTGTAAACGGACGGATTCTTCAAAACGACTGCGACATATACAATGGATGTTGAAATAATTTTGGTTGGAAACATTTTATGTAATAAAGTGCTTTTATCCAAAAATCATAATTATTGGCTTTTCTATGTAGATCAAATCTACTTATAATAATATCCTCCTATCGAATAACAAAAAAAATGTGTGAATTTACGACTATCGTAAAGAAATTTGTAAATTTATTTATTTCAATTTTACATGATACATACAGTTGATAAATAAAATACAATGGTCTATAACATATTTAGCAATAAGCAAACCAGTGAAGATCCCTATTTTACCCTTGTGTGCTCTACAAAACATACATAACTAAACACAACAGTTAAAATCAACAAACAACAATTACAATAGAATAGAGTAAATTATGTTAACAAAATTAATAGAATAATGCTTACAAAGCAATAATCGCAGGATTAAACAATTAAACAACAAGCAATAAAAACAATACAATGAGTCATGAAAAATAAAATTAATAACATCATATAAAATCTCTCAAAATTTGAAATTCAAAATTTAACATTATTTAAAATTCAATAGTAAAATTTGTCATAAGCAAATAGGAATAATATTATCCAACACATGCAGGAGATTAGTTACCATTTATAAAACAAAACAAAACAAATTAAAGAGGAAACTAAAGAAGTGTGGAAGGATGTTATTTATTTATTTAATAATTGATTAGACTTTAATTATACTTTTATTTATTTTAATTTCTTAATACACATCAGACAATGCCTGCAATTAAATACAGACAGCATACAAAAAAACAAAAATATAATCGAAGTATCTATTGAAAATGAATATATTAAAACTAAAAACAGTTTTGTTTTATTACATGAAATAAAATAGTTTTACAAAATAAATGTCAACCCAATAAACAAAAGTGAACACATTATTTCAAAAACTGTAATAATTCAATGAGCTAAAAGGGTTGTCATATAAAAATTCATCATAGGTAGGTACTATGTTTCTAAGAAATTAACGGTAATATGACTAAAGTCGTAACTCAAATTAACTCTGCAAATATAATAAAGGGAATTATAAATTCTTGATTAAATAAAGTTGAATAATTAAATATTGAACAAAAACAACCTTGTGAAAACTAAATAAACCTATTATTTACCCTTTTCAATTATTTACACTTTGAGGAGATTAATCATAAGAGGATAAATAGGTTGATAAATTCATTGTCAATGCACCTATTGTACCAAACATAATAATATTAATAACGTCCTAAGTACCTTGTGAAAAAATGCTTTCTAGGTCCCATATTTCTATAAAAATATATCAATAAAATTCAATAGTTCACAATTATTGTACGACAATATGTAATAGATATGTGTTTCTCTCTCTCTCTCTCTCTCTCTCTCTCTCTCTCTCTCTCTCTCTCTCTCTCTCTCTCTCTCTCGGAGTTGGGAAAGCCACCTTCTTCCAACCCCTCTACGGCACTCAATCTTCCCTTCTATGACCAGTAGGCCTAGTCAAAACACATTTTAAGCGTTACGTTTTCGTTTCGTTTTCGTTCGAATGTTGACAACGTTGCGAGAACGTGTCAATTTTCGTAACTAAAATACACAAAAAGCTACGAAAATTGACATGTTCTCGCAACGTCGTCTACATTTGAACGAAAACGTTACGCTAAAATGTGTTTTGACTAGGCCCACTGTTTTAGGATGGTTTCTGCCAAAATCAAATTGATCACTTTAAAATTAATATCTAGGTTAAACGGCTACTAGTTATCACTGAAAGTCACTCTACATATCTGTACTTTACATATTGAATATGAAATATCGAAAGATTATGGATGTAAAAGAAAACTTAATAAAATAAAAGCTATGCTCAAGATAAACGTCCCTCTTAATCCACAATGAGTATCAAATCTTATAATAAGATATAAATATATTTTTTATTTATATACAAAACTCACATTATTCCAAATAATGAAGGAAGCGTTCGTTTTTCATTTTGTAATGATAATAAGGTATATTTCAAACAAGATTATTACGTAGTATTACGTAATACAAAGAACTTATTATTATTTGTTCCTGATAAATAATTCAGGCTAACAATATCATATTTCATGTTGAGAAGGTTTGTTAATAACACGAATAATAATAAGTATTTTGATTTAATGCTAAAATGTGGCGCTCGACATAATGGACTAAGGATACGAAATCTCATTATACATTCTGATCTAGTCTTTTTCACATTTTCCAAGCAGTTACTGGTGTGCCTACCAAATATCGCTTTTTTTTCTTCATCGCATAATATGTATTTCATTCATTTCTTTCGTTTTTATTTTATGATTCAAGTCAACTCCTTCCGCAATCTTTAGTGACAAACGAGTTATATTTTTTTTTTATAACTTTCTATAATTTTTCTTGTTTACACAATTGGAAAATAAATTGATCCCTAAAACATCAATAAATGAAACACGATATATAATTATTTCACTATTGATTATATTAATTTTGTAAAGATATTTATTTTGCCGGACGCTGAGAGCGGAAGCTCTTGAAAGCCGGCTCGCAAACTTGATAAATTCAATAGTGGAATAATATTGTGTTTCATTTATAAATTAATATTAATATAAACTTGCACCGAGAACCGTCGGTCGATAAATTCAGCTTTCCCAAAAACATTATTTTCGTGTTTCACTATTCCTTTATTGACATTTAAATAGTCTGGACTTTGCGTCTTGGATGAAGTTTCCATGAACATCGTGGAAATTACCATAAACTCCGAATACTAATAATACTCTCAAGACAGTTGCCAATTATGGTTTGTGTTCGTTATGTGCTCCGGTGATTCTTGAGAATTTAACTGGTTTGTTTATCGATTGAAATCCATAGATACTGTTAACGTTTGTTGTGTAAACTGTTTGTATTCCTTTTAGATGTGAATATAAGTTAAAATTATTCAGGGTGTAAGTGTTAAGGTAGTAAAATTTCATAACGAAAAATGAAAAACAAATGTTTTCTTCTACTATAATAATATGTTCTTTGTAGAGAGAGATGTCTTTAGTCTTATTTATTTATCAACAATTCACGGCGCTAGCCTTTTACATGTCATATATTTATTATTATTATTATTATGTTGGATGAAAAACAAATGTTTTCTTCTATTATAATAATATGTTCTTTGTAGAGAGAGATGTCTTTAGTCTTATTTATTTATTAACAATTCACGGCGCTAGCCTTTTACATGTCATATATTTATTATTATTATTATTATGTTGGATGAAAAACAAATGTTTTCTTCTATTATAATAATATGTTCTTTGTAGAGAGAGATGTCTTTAGTCTTATTTATTTATTAACAATTCACGGCGCTAGCCTTTTACATGTCATATATTTATTATTATTATTATTATGTTGGATGAAAAACAAATGTTTTCTTCTACTATAATAATAAAATTATATTCTTTATTTAGAGAGATGTCTTTCATCTTATTTATTAACAATTCACGGCGCTAGCCTTTTACATGTCATATATTTATTATTATTATGTTGGATGATTTATTCGGCGCTGTTTATTGGAGCATCCATCTCAAGGGCGCGGGAAACTATGTTGAAGCGCTATATCTTCAACTTGCTCCTGAACGTTGTAATCGGCTGGTTGTTACGGAGGTCCTCGGGGAGTCGGTTCCAAATGACGAGACTTGCGACGCCAAAAGCCCTATCATAGAAGCAGGACTTGTTTGCTCTGTTGTTTTCGTCCAGGTGGATGTCTTTGTTGATGATGGATAGTGCATATGATGTACACACAAATGTAGAAAATTAAGACACAACAATCATAATAAAAAGTCAACAAAACACAAAAAAAGAACAATATAACTATCAATATCACAGCACAAGTTATGAAGACATTGTCAAGCTGACGGAACCCTTGCGAACGGGAGAATAGTGCTCTTGTTAGCCAACTATAACATAATTATAGTAAATATTTACATAAATTGGAAAAACTGAAACAAGTGTTCCGTGCTAACACACATAGATTGAACAAGCACGTCAGACGTTTTTCGAAATTTTAGGTCATTATAAATCTGAATGCTATACAACTATTCCCCTGAATTTGTATTTTACAAGACATACCTAAATACTGAAAAAGCTTTTGTAACCAACGTGAGTAGTCGATAGTATGAATTCGTATATATCTTTAACTTACAATGTGTACGCTCAAATTTGATAATGAGCTAGAAGTCGAAAGACGTGTCTCTCGTATTTGTCAAATCTATGGTAGAACAAACCGGTTGTTCTCATTTATCTAAGAATGGGATTTTACTATTTGTCCACCATTACAAAAAGTATATTGTAATCAAGTTTAGTTGTCGACCAACTTTGATGGAAATGCTTTATACTAAAAATTTGAAATTAAACAAAATATTTAGTTATTCAACTAGTGACTTTACAGTATTATAAACTTGCGATCCAGCTTTTGAAAAATTATGTTCTCGTGTCATATTAATGAATACGTAGTGAGTACCTCCTCTCTCTAAGACTTTTTAACTATGTTACATTCTGAAAACATAATATTATTTATTGATTTGGTGGTAACGTTGTGGTAGTTTCTAAACATAATTACGAATATTTGGAGTCAAAAAACTTTACAAATACCACTAAAAATTATTATACGCGCGACCAAGGTTTCAACAGGTAACCTGTCATTCTCAAGCGCAATATTTGCGCAATGAATGCGTATTAGTAAAGTTTTTTGACTCCAAACATTCGTAATTCTGAAAACACCCTAGATATCAAATAAAAGTAGAAGAAATTTAATAATGAAAAAAATATTAATGCCTTGTTATGTCGGTAGTTAGGTACCTAAATGAGGTAGTGTTTGGTTTGTTGGTAGGTAGGTACCTATACAACAGCGGAGATTGGCGACTGGTACCGTCACGTGACCGCCAGTGACATTAATATTTCATAAGGCTCCTAAAGAATATTATCATGATTGATACAACTCCGCAGACCTTAATCCACCCTCCATTACAACGGTATTTGTATAAAATAACCAACTTCTATTATATACTTGCCACATACATTATTTCTATATTATTAATATTTCTATTAAAAAATAGGGGTAAATGGTAGAAGGGTGTAAATTTAGGGCTGTATATATTTTCTTAATGCCTCATCATAAAAAAAATCGGGTTGGGCCACCCTTTACTTTTAGAGATATGAAAAATAAATGTAGGCCGATTCTCAGACTTATCCGATGTATAAAGGCGCTAGCCGTATATTTCATAAATAAATAAAATAAGCACACAAAATTTCATCAAAATCGGTCCAGCCATTTCGGAGGAGTATGATAACAAACATTGTGACTCGAGAATTTTATATATTAGATTAATACTCTCTCTCTCTCTTTCATGATCATGATCATCATCACCAACATCACGTCGCTTCCCTTAAGGGGTAGGCATAAAGTTTCAGAAAGGATTACCATCAGTGTTTCATTTTTGAACACAAAGTGGACAAAATGTAAATGTGATGATCGTTACAGGTTCCGCTGGGAAATATCGCGATCGCACGATCTATAGATATTTTTAAAATAAGTCGTTCATTGTATCTATTCTGAATATCCTATTTTTCGTAGCACCAAATTAACGTTCTGTATAAATTAATATAACCGTAAAAGACCAACAAAGATTTCTGTCTTTTGTAAATCGGATTATAAGAAAAATATTGGGTCCACGACTGGGTATTGCAGAAGGAAAAGCAATGAAGAAATTCGCTCCACAATTATTCAACTTTTCATCACAAGTGAGATCTGATCCCGAAGGTTGGCATGGATAGGCAATGTCGTTAGATCCGGAGAAGAAAGGGCGACTAAAGGTATTCTCCAGGGTATACCCGAGGGCAAAAGACCGTTAGGCGAACTATGACAAAGATTATTAGATAACATCAACCAAGATCTAGAGGAACTAAATGTTAAAGACGACTGTCAATCCATTGCTCAAGATAGAAATACTAGGAGATCTATTGTTTGGGAGGCAAAGGCCCTACAGTGGGCCTAGTCAAAACACATTTTTAGCGTTACGTTTTCATTTCGTTTTCGTTCAGACGTGGACGACGTTGCGAGAACGCGTCAATTTGCGTAGCTACTTGTGTATGTTAGCTATGAAAATCGACGCGTCCTCGCAACGTCGTCCACGTTTGAAAGAAAACGAAACAAAAACGTAACGCTAAAATGTGTTTTAAACTAGGCCCACAGAGGTTTTTCGGCCATCGGATGTAAGTAAGTATATTAATATGGTACACCTTTATACCTGTTTATCACAAAAACGTGTAACCATTGTTCTAAAAAAATAAAGAATATTTTCGCTTATAATTAGATTGTTCCGTTTATATTGAGGTATCGTCTAATAGTAACAAATGTATGTGGCATACATGTAATAATACATATATGAAGTAAAGTATTATGTGTGTGAAAGTACAAAAGAGAAAATAAATGTATTCTTATTCAAAGGCGTACCCAGTATTTCGTCTGATGTAAGCCAAAGTATTGCAGGTTAGAAAAAATATTATAACAAATGTTTTCGTACTTATTCAGTTTTAAGTAAATAGGTTTTTGACATAGTAAACGGTTCTTTTAGGAATTGGATATAATTATGTAGGTATTGAGTTTCTACATGTTTTTTTTTTTATTTTTTAGAATTTCTTTTTTGATTCTTCCTTCATTTTTGTATTTTATAAAGGGATCTTTATTTATTTATTTATTTTATTCTTCACTGTACATTGTTTACAATAATACAAATTAACATAGAAAATATCATTTATACAATTCAATGTACAGAGGGCGAGTTTATCGCTAAAATGCGATGTCTTCCAACTAACCCGGTTATAAAAATCAAAAAACAAAAAAAAACAGACACAAATATACATATCTACAGTAATATTATAAATATATAAAAAAAAAACAAAAATACAATATAAAGCAAACAAATGAAAAAGGCACATGCAGGCAACAATGAACTCATGGACACATAATAATAAAAAAAAAGTAGAACATACATATACATACACTGCTGCGTGCACATGCATAGGGGAAAGGGTTATTTATTAGTTGGCATATTAATATTTATTGTTACAATTGCATGATCCATATAAAATAAATAAAGTAAAAAATGTATAAAATAAAAATGTGATGACCTATTTTTTTCAAGTTGTAGTTTTTCTACCCCTACGTTTTCAAAATTTATTTTTGCTAATTTAGGAATACGCAATGTTTCACGATCTCTTAGTTTTCGTACAGCACTATTAAGATACACCTTACATTTCATCTGAGATCTGCGAAGGTATCAGTTTTCTATTTTAATGCCAATTTTCCGTACATTTTTACTAAATATTTTTTCTACTTTCCTATTATTTTGCTCTTTCTGGCCAACTATTGCCATTGGACATTCTCAGAACATGACCTAGCCAGGACCGTCTCTCTCCTGTATCACAGAGATAACAGATCTTTGCCGGATGCGCGGTCCGATAGGTTCCGTTGGCTCGAGCGTCCCTCTTATACAATACACCGTTCCTATGACAATGAAATCAGAGCGCAGGGAATGTCTTGGGAAGAGATGACGCAATTGACACAGGGTAGAATTGGCAGAGGCTAGTTTCTGCCCTGTGCTCCCGAGAGGAGCGTTGTGGGCGATGATATTGATGATGAATATTTTGATTATCCTGATTTGCCGGGGAGATAAAGGAGATTCATTGTGTGTCACCACCTGGCAATTGAATATACTTATAACCTGGGCACAGAGCTATTGCTCTTTGATTACTCTATGCACAGAGGTCGCTTGCATTCAATGATATTGATGATTATGTGATCCTGTGGTGAGAACAAACTAGATACGCCCCTGGTGCAAAAGAGAAATATAAATGTGTAGTATTATATTATGTTATATCAACATATTAGTATGCTTTCACATGGCGGCACGACCAAATGCCATTTTTAAAACATTTTTCTTCATTTATGCCGTCGTTTCGGCAAGGGCGAGGCATACCTACTACTGCCTATAGCTAAAATAAGTAATAAGAAAACTAACGTTATACCTATGATGTATTGACTGTTAAGGTAAATAGGCTTAAGCTGCTACATTTCCAAAATTGCATGCAAAGAAAAGGTTCTGTTCCGTGAAATCTTCAGGATAGAAAATGTCTTACACTTTTTCGTGGGTTTTCGAGTTCACTGTTGAATGATTAATTGTATCAGTGGAAACGTAGTAAAATCACATTTTTAGGTAAATTGAGACAATAAATTGTTTCTTTCTACTATACATAGATTATTAAACATGAGAGATATGTCTTGCCACTTATTAGGTCAGATTAATAATGACCTAGCTGATAAGGTTGAGCCTGGGCCTGAGCAAAAGACATCTCTCTCACGATTTTGTATCTAGAGAAGAAAGAACCACTTGTTTTAATTAAAAAAAATAGATAGACAAATAATAAGTTATCCCATAATGAAAATCTTGTTTTTCTTTTAGTACAAAGATAACAAACTGCATGTTTTTTGCATAAAGCTTGTTTAATAAATTACATATTTCTTAGAAGGACAAGTACAGTGAACAAAGTTTGGAGTTTGGTTTTTTTGGAGGATAGGTATATCTCATCATGGGTTTTTCTATCATCCGAAATAACCAAATGAATTTAAAACTAAATTATAACTATATTTGCAGCACTTTATTGATTAGATTTTTTTTAAATTATCAAATAAAATAAAATAAATATTTATTATTTTGTTCTCAACAGTAACACAAAACAAAATAATAAATATTTATTTTATTTTATTTGATAATTTAAAATGAAGTGTTACAAAGTAAATGCCGATACAATTAATGAGATTTTTTTTATATTATTCATACTTATGAGTTTTTATTATCACTCCTTATTCCAATTTTTTTGCTTATATTGTTTTTAATTACGTTGCTCTCCGAAAAGGGACATCGAAGAAAGAATAGTTATCATATTTGTTTTGCCTGGTCAGTCCTTGAAGCCTGCTCAGCTGGCCTGCCCTTGAGGTCGATTTGAGTTTGCGTGTGCGGATAAATAAGCGTCTTTGACTCCTTAAACATCAGGGTTGAAGGTGTGTTGATTGAAAAAGCATACCTACTGTTACTACTACTATACCATCACGGCATATCCCAAAAGTGGGGTAGCCAGCAGACTATCTGCATAATATATGTAATATACATGCAAGCTGTCCTCTCCATGTCAATATAAAATCAAGACATTCAGGATGGGTGGCAAACCTCATCGGTGAATTTAAGATGTAAAATGTCTTTTGAACACCTGCCTTTTACCTACAGGGCACTCGAAAACTTACGGAGAAGAGTAGGAGACCAATTCTTTACCAGATGCTTCACGGAATATATTGCATTTTTTAAAACGTGATATTTTTTGAAAACTTATTTGCCTTTTGCACGATAATCGAAAACTGACAGAAAAAAGTATAAGACTTACTATTACCCTGATATAAATTATAAAATTAGCTTCGTTAATTTAAAAAGTATATACATAAATAAAAAGAAACATTTTTGTTTGCATGTGTTAACATAGTTTTCTAATAATCTGTTTAGAGCCTTTTCCCATAACATTATTAAATGAAAAGCGTTCGTTACCTGCGATAGAAAGCTATCAATCATATCGTAGAGTCTAATAAATAAATAATTTATTGAAGCTAGGTATATATAAATATATATTATTAGTAATACAAACATAATTATTTTATGCTTATTTGTAACATAAAACAGCTTTATTATTGCCTTCACTAACATTTTTACCGCACCTGTTTCTATTCGGAAATATGAGATGGTAAAAACAAAAAAACTTTTACATAAAAAAAAAATTTAACCCCCAAATATATATTTATGAATTAGGAAGAACCTTACTAAATCCTTCGTATGGAGCATTTTGCTATGTGATTGCGAGACGTGGACCATCACCAAGAGTGAAAGCGGACGATTGGCGGCTTTTTAGATGTGGCATTACAGACACATGCTGAATATTCATTGATCGGAACACGTCGAAAACGAAGAGGTGTTAACTAAGATAGGCGAAAAAAAGCAACTTCTTAAAAGAATCAACCAACAACGAGCTAACTGGATTGGCTTCAAAATCAGGCACCCAGTACTGCTCATCGCCATCGCGAAGGGTAGGACCGAAGGCAGGTATGGTACAGGCCAACGAAAAGACGCTTATATGGACCAACTGAAGAAGGACATGAACTGTGGCACATACGTAAAACATACGTTAAATTCATATATGAGGTGGTCAAATGATAAGACAAGACGTTTCTAAAACACTTTAGTTTATAAAACAGCAATTTTGTTCTGAAAAAAGTGGTTTTGGTTTTGAATCAGTTTTTTTTCAATGCATTTACAAATCAAGGCGGAATTTCGTCCTTTTGGTTTAACTACAATGTGGTCAGCGAAAATTCGAACATTTCTCTGTTCATTGTTAAATCTAAGTATGTGAAAAATGCCTAGATGTGAAATCTTGACAGGTGAACCTCTCATTTTTTCGTTATATTTATTTGTTTAATCAATCGTCACAAACTTTTTACAGTATGCGATGACATTTAGGGTACAAACACAAAGAAAGCAGGTTGCCTGTTTTCCGATGCCTGCGTCTACCGGCGCGGCGCCGAGAATGTTTACATACATTTCAATGGACACGAACATAGTAAAAGCAGGAACGCCGATTACAATTTACTTTACCGGCGCTTACCGGCACTGATCGGCGCTGGCAACCTGCTTTCTTTGTGTTTGCACCCTTACATATAAACACTACATTTATACATGCCTACATTTTATGCATAGGTATACATATTTTAAAATTGTAATAATTATAGACTTGTTGTTTAACGTTTATTCATACATTAAAAAAAATTATCATAACAATTAATACAGACATAACAATATAAAGAGAATTTAATAAAAACTTAAACCTAAACATCATCCTTCTAGAGACAATTAATCTCGTGTAAAGGAAGGAGGAAAAGATTTCATTAAAAAACTATTCTGGTCTACAACACAGATTTTTGTAGGTGATTATGATAATACTACCTATACAAAAAGCAATATACAATTAATAATAATATGAAATTAATGCTCGTGTAAGAACACATTTGTGATAATTTCAATATTGTAATATTCACATAGTAACACAAAAATCGCTGAAGCACACATCACATTATCATCCCATTATCAACGTAAGTTATAATAATTAATCTGGAACGGTACCGAAAAAGTAATTAAATATTAAAACGAGATCAAATATCTACCAGGAAACCTCTTATTTTAGGTAGGTTCTCTCAAATAAAACTTATAACGTTGAACTTAATTACGTACCTGAAAAGGTAGTTCTTCAAAGATGGGTTGATTGAAGATTTAAATTAATTTCTTGTATAGTATAAACTATGAATTAACAACCAAGAAATTATTATAATAATTTTTCTTTTGTTAATTTTGTAGAAAAATACTTTAATTAAGTGTGAAATCTAAACATATTTTTGTTTATGTAATTAAAAATAAACCTTTTATTCATCTTTCTATGTTGATTTTAATTGCAAGTGACGCTTTTTTTTCGTTTTTGAAATTCCTTGAGTTTTGGTTGTCAGTGTCTTTAAAAGACCAAAGACGTCTCACTGCATAAAAATCAAAATAGTAGAAGAGTATATTATTATAGTAGAACATATCGCGATTCTGCGATAAACTTACCATTTGCACAAAACTATGTGTTCAGTTGTATTGATGTCATGTTTTTTTTTTCTATATTTTCGATGTTTTTGGCAACTATATGATAATTACGCGATTAGATAATGAGTTTTATTCACTATGTATTTAAATTATCACTTATGATTTTTTTTCTATTGTATACTATTTTAGTGCAATAAAGATTTTTATTATTGATGATGATGATAATTATGGATGATTTTGTTTTGACGCCGTTTATCAGTCCCTATTATTTTTATTTAACTATAAAAAAATTTTGAAAACACTTTTGTCACAAATTTGATTAAAATTCGAGAATTTTATGTGAGTTCCAATTGAGGGTATTATTATATTTGAGTTGTGGAACACCCGGCGAAGAATTGGTCGTCCATTCTTTCCCGTAAGTTCTTGAGTGTGCTGTAAAATCCAGGTCCTTCAAGATAATTAACAAGTACAATCAAACGACAAGACAATTCAGCGATGTGGCATACACGATAACACAATCTGCGCGTTTATTACATACGTAGGTACAATTAGTCCTCTGATTACGCATATTATGGGATGTGCCGAGATTAAAAGCAGTTTATTCACTGAGATAATAATATAAAGTTGTCACAGGTGTTTGGGTACATGGATAAAAAAGCAACGACAGAAATGATTACGAAAATATTAATAGCTGAGTTTAAGAGTTCTCAGAGACACGTGAGCTTGAAGACTAAATAATAAAATCTTCCAGACAAAATAATATTTAAGGATGAATACACCCTGAGCACTTTGTAAAGGAAAAGTTTTATGGAATTTTTTTTTTTTTTAGAAATATATATCTGGGCTTTGTTATAAACCCAAATACAACCTTATACACCTTTCACAGTAAGCTAAAAGCTTGTGTCGTGAAAGGGGAGTTTGCCGGCACCTGGGATCGAACCACGGTCCCCTTGTTCACGAGGCCGAGACTCAACCTCCAGGCTACCGACGAACTCAAATAAACATGTGTAAGAACAATGAGGAGTAGCACTTGTTCCTTTCAGCCTATCACCCAATTGAATTAAATAAACAATTAATAGATATGGAGTTAGTATTCCTAGAAAAGTGTATTATCTCTGCTCAGTAACACAGTAATTAACTGTCTGTTTTTCAATAAAAACACGTGTAATGAAGACATTACGCTAGGTTCTGTGTAATTAAAATAAGGATTGTTTCATATTATATGTTGAAGGTTGTTTGTGCTTATAGTGTGAAAATTCATATTTAGAAATTTAAAAAGAATTAATAATTTTATATTTTCTCTATATTTTATTAAGACTCTTACGTTATCATTCTCAAGAGTAAGTACTAGTAAGTAAGTACTCTTGAGAATGAGTTTTAATAAAATATAATGGAAATATAACAGTGTTGTTAATAAAATTATGATTGTTTCATTAGACATTAATTCTTATAACATTTAAATTATTTGCACAATTTCCTTTAGATTTCTTTCTTCTATCTACTTGGCATCTCCTACCTTCATTACAATTTTAGTTCTTGATATATTAAGTAGTAAACATTTCATTTAAATTCTATACTGACACTCCAATATTTTATGATTTGACTTAAATTATGAATTGATTCCCTTTTGTGTTTTATCCTTTGCCAATTCTTGTTTTCTAACTGTGTTGTGAAATCCAATGGTAGTTGGCAAAGAAAGAAAATTGTTCTTTCATTTGCGGGATTTCTGAAGGCCTGGACGACCCTTATTCAATACACTGTTAGTACTTTGTCAACGTTATCAGAGGACCAGGAATGTCTTAAAATATGTAATTCATTTGGAACAAAGACACTCTGAAAGTAGACGGCTAGTTTATACCCCGTTTTCCCAGGAGGAGCGTTTGAAGGGTAATTGGGTTAACGAAATTCCGTATCGCTGGTAAAAATAAGTTCTTTCATAGAAACAATAGAATCAAAAGTTTATGTCCATTTCTAATTTAAAAGTTGATTTCATTGTAAGCGAATAATAAATTAAATAACAACATTTTATACCCAAATGGAATAGTTACGTAATAGAAATAGGATTTATTTATTATTTATCTACACACTTTTCGTGAGAGTAATAAAAAGGGTAATTTTGATTGTTTTAATATTGATTGTTTCCTTTTTGTTTTTAGTTTTTGACTGCTGACCCCTTAGAGTGCCTTAGACAAACACGCACTTGGCGATCGACTACAAACGAATGTTCGGCAATAACCGCAACAATAACGCATAACTATATGGTACATGTAGGTAGATTGTCGAAAAGTTCGCCAGTAGTCGATCGCTAAGTACGGTTTGTCGATTGGAACTGAATTGGAAATTTTATTTTTAAAATTGTCTCATTTATTGTTTGTTGACAGATTAATAATACCAACAGATTTTTTTGATCAACTTAAAGTCATATTTGTAAATTTAACATAATATGAAATTACCATTCTCGTATAAGGCTTAGAATAGACAACGTCACCTTATTCAGCAGTTTCCCGGACGAACCTTAGACCCGCATCCCTAACATTGTCGCGAGGAGTGCTTTGTCTAATTAAGCTACCGGGCGACTTGCCGAAGGCTCCGATATACTCTCTTATAAACCCTGATGACAGCTTCACGTTTACTGTAGTTTTCCAAGCCTTATATATGATAGTTTCATGTGTTAAATTTAGGTACATATATGACCTCATACAATGGTTAATTGTAAAACTAACATCGATTTAGTCTTATTGTTTTGATTGAAAAACTGTAAATCATTCTTTATAGCACTCATGGTACTAATAATGATATCTTGTGTTTTTGATATGTACTTTATCCATAATTTATTATTTAACTTATAAAAACTTAAATCTTCATCTTCTTATGGAGCCTTTGCCGCATAAGGTCGTCCACGTGGACGGAACCTATATGCGGCAATGGGTGCCCCCCGTGGGTCTTGAACCAATTATGACCAGCTCTTTCTATCAGCAGCAATGCTTCTTGCATCCTCGGGCTTTAGTCATCTGTGGAGAAGGTCGGACTCTATGTGCTTCAGCCACGTTTCTCTCGGAGCTCTTCTGTTTGTTTTCCACTCCGGTGGTCTATGAAAAATAAACTTAAATAATGTAAAATATCAATTTCTCATATTTATAAAATAAATTAATAATGAACATAGAGATACAACATATTGCGATAATGTTATTTATGAATTATTTTTATATAACTAAAAAATATGTAAATACCTATGAGTATTTATTGGTTCCCAAAGAGACAGAAAACAAAATGTTTGATATAGGTATTTTAAAAGTATCCTTAAACTCCTCGGTTATAATAATAATCGCGTGGGAGTGAAAGGAGAGTTGACAGACAACGGAATCATTAATCTTGTCAAATATGTAATTTAAAATGTATCGAGCCTGTTATTCATATTTTCGGATCACCCGTTAACAAATGGATGGTCTTTGAAAATAGATAGAATGTATATCGTTGGTAGTCGAATTAAAAATGCAGATGCATGAAACTTTACTGCTCGTATTTCAAAGACATCACGAAAACAAAGATAAAACCGGGTTCGATTCCCGGCCAGTGCAAAATGAAGATGAGATTTTACTGCTCGTGTTTCAAAGACATTACGAAAACAGAGACAGATCCGGGTTTGATTCCCTGCCAGGGCAAAATGAAGAATGGCCTTTTTCAAATTGTCCTGGATCTGGGTGTTAAATGTAAGTCCATTGTATATATTGTGCATCGTCGTGCTAGTACCCATAATACAAGATTCATATCTTAGTTTGGGAATAGCTCGGTCTGTGTGTGATATTTTTTTTAAAACAATATATTATCTGAGTTTTGTTATAAACCCAACTAAAACCTTATACACTTTTTACAGTAAGCTAATAGCTTGTGTCGTGAAAGGGAAGTTTGCTGGCACCTGTGATCGAACCTCGGGCCCCTTAAATTGTCTATATATGTATTTATTTATTCATTCAATTTACGGCTCATATAGCCATTTACAATATATATACATATATAAACATACAAATACACAAATTGGTGTTAAGTAATTCAAATATATATAACTAAAATAATAACAACAACAAAAATGCAACCAAATATCATCAATAAAAACAACCATGTATAAATAAATGGATGGGCGCTATTTATAGACAATTCAAGTTTGTAGGCATCCATACCAACAATCACACAATACAGCAATTATTAATTTACTTGTCACAAATTACAAAGCAAACATATAAACTTTATAAAAACATATGATACATTAAGCCTAGAAAAGCTCATTTGTGTGTCGAAGGCAGAATTTTGCGTCGGTGCACACCAAACAGGTATAGTAATTATATGATCCGAAGGGTCAGATTTTTTTTTACTCCAGACGCTTTTGTAGTTCAGGACACATAAAAGGGAAAGAAAATTATTATTTAGAGTATCTTCTGCATGAGATTATCCTCAGACACGAGTAAAAGAACAAGAGAAAAAGAAGTATAAGAAAACTTAACGAACAATAATACGAAAGACAACATTGCCCCAAGATTCTCGGATACAATTTCTTGAATTAATTTATCATTTAATTTCAAGATTATTCACTAAAATATTAATTATTCCGGTATGAAATTGTTACCAGACATATAATAATATTCTAATTTGATAAAATTAAATTTTCTCATAGTATTTCAAACAAATAAATTAAATAATAACAAATTTATATTTCTTAATTACCTTTTGTAACGTTTTACTTTGAAAACCAAACGGATGCTTGTACATTTGGTTACCAAAGCAGCTTCCACTCAAATCTCGCAGTTTGACTTCGTTTGCACATTCATAAAGTTTTTTCTGGTCGTTTGTTTTCCGCAAGTCATGTTATATAATGATATTTTTGCCACTGTCTTGCAAAATATTCTTAAAAATTCAAAGCTTCCACTATAATTCTATCTTTATTTTCCATCCCTTCACTAAATACCTAAATATATTGTTCATCATCTAAATAAATTGCTTTTCGTCGTTGCATATTATTCAAAAAGGGGTAGGTATATGTGATTTTATAAATGTTTTGACATTTCTAGAATAAACTGCTTATAATGACATCATAACCATTTTACAAAGTTATTCTTAGTATTAAATATTAAAATTCAATACTTAAAGGATATTATCACGTGGCAATAAAAAGTCCAAACAACAATTTTAATGCCATAATGAACAGTTTTTCAAGAGTATGCCTGAATAAAAATATTCGCACATACCTCTTTTTGAATATGCAAGGTAGTTTTGTTATTCATATTTTATTAACTTATTTCCATTATTTTAATTCATTTTTTATTCACTGTTTTGATTAAAACTTATCTATCTATGAAGCTTAATCTTCATTTTCAATTTTTTAAGCACACATTGATATACCAGCATAATAAGCAAACATTTGAAAAAAGATAATCTTAAATGTTACTAACAACAATTTATTATCATCACGTTAGTTGAGCAGAGCCGTTAAGCCTCACAATTTGCCGATGAATATTTTACTTGTCTTTTTTTGTATATTCGTTGAATTTTCATGCACGGTTTAAAAAGTAATTAATATTTTTTTATTTACATTTCAGCGATGAGATGTATCACCCACCCTAAGTGCCTAAATGTTAGTCGGCATAAAAAAGGCAACACTACAAGTTTGATAAATGAAGTAATTAATCTAGAGATTTAAAACTTCCGTTATTTTAGAAGGATTAACTATGTAACAGTTACGAGATATTTTGAATCGCTCGTCAATGGTATTGGTTTACCGAAATTGATCGCGATTTAAATAATCAAGTAACGGGTGTGCATTGTAGAATACTAAAAAACATTCAAAAGAATTAAAACTTGTTGAATGTGTACGTAGTGTTACTGTGTATACTTAGATAAAACATAATCTACACTGAACATAAGCCAAATTAAAGCTCAGAATTACATAACTCACTCGGTGTCGGGTGCCTTGCCTGAAAAAAAAGAAAGAAAGAAGCCAAATAGAACGTCCGTTATTCACTCATTCACAAAAGAAACTTTACAGAAAATACTTGAGGACCTATTCTTCGCCAGATAGGTACTACACTTATTTAAAAAAAATAAGAAAACAGCTTTTTTCAGAATAATATGCATATTTTTATGATAGCATAACAAACTAACTCAATGGTTTTTTTTAAATTTGCTGAGATATAGTTTTAATAATTATTTTTATAGGAACTATATATTTTATCTACATATTCATGTTATTTATTTATTTAACACATTTAACGGCATAAAGCCTTTTTTACAATAACTCGTAAACAAGGCACATATATACGTAAATAATTTTCATAGAATGCATATAAAGAAACAAAAAATCAGCAAAAAAATTATAAGAAGTAAATAACTTTAGAAATAAACAATAATAAAGAAGTCATTTTAGTACATCGTGTTTACAGACAAGTATAAAAAAATACATACTTAGCAAATAAAATACTATAAAAATGATTTTATTCTTTATTCTTCAACAAAAAAGCTGAAATTTAAATCAATTAATAGATGAGAAACATCAATTATTCAAGTAGGTATATAAGTTGATTTAAAATTAATTTTGACAATATTCAACCTAAATATTACCTACTTATATTAAACCAAATAATTGTGACTAGGTAGTTATGAAAACACTATATAATTTCATTAGAAAAAAAACGGCATATTGAATAGGTATCTAGGTATATCACTTGCGCAATATTTTTCAGATAAAAACATGCATTGAGTAATAGTCCCGCTGCTGTTTTTATAATCCTTAAATAGTTACCAGTATTCAAATACTTTGCATGCAATAATGTTAAATCTTTAGTATTTTTTAAATTTATTTTATTAATACGGCAAAGATCTGTAATCTCCGTAATACAGGAGAGACGATGATCCTGGCTGGGACATGTTCTGAGAATGGGCAATGATAGTTGGCTAAAAAGAGCACTGCTCTTCTATCTGCAAGGGTTCCGTCGGCCCGGGCGTCCCTCTTTCACAATACACCGTTCCCATGACAACGATATTAGAGCGCAAGGAATGTCATGGAAAGAGGTGACGCAATTGGTGCAGAGCCGCTCTAAATGGAGGAGGCTGGTATCTGCCCTATGCTCCCGAGAGGAGCGTTGAGGGCGATGAGTGAGTGAGTGAGTTATTTATACGATTAAAACAAAGAGCTATTACAGATTTTACAGATTATATAGGAAAATTTATATACTGTAGGTTTACAAGCCAGTGAAGTTTGTAAAATTAACGGAATTTGACAAACTTTATTATTTTACATACCAGAATAACGATGTACTTAGGTAATATGTACCTACAGGTACATTAGGTAAAAATGTGGCCAATAGAAGGGAGTGAATGGGGAAGTGAAGGGAACATCTCCAGAAGCAAGGATGCAAGCATCTCACCTACACTACCCACCCATCGCCATCGATGCAGTCTCAATCTTTTCCATATTGAATTATAGAAAAACGTTAGTCACATATTTCATGAATAAATTATAAATAACTTTACAGTGTATACAACACACACACCTAGCGATTTTACAAAATAATTTCCATTTTCGTGGTTGAATATCGGTTTCACTTTTATATTCAGCCCTGATGTTACAGATTCTTTAGTGAAAGCGCTAGACAATATGTTTATTCTATAAATTTATACTTAACAAAACAATGTTGGTTTTTGAATTTCGAATTGTTCAAAATGTCGTTTCTCAGTTATAAAACTGAACCGTTAAATTCGACCTAACCTAATATGTGAACTCAGAACTCGGGTGTGAAAAATTCAGTCAAATACGGAAACCACGTTTGACATATTATTTGTAGGTACATATTGTTGCATGACATAATCAATATTGTGGTTATATTTCCAGTCAAGTTATGTAGATACGTTTTACCGTCAATTTCATTCAATAACCTCAAAACTAGTAAATACATATACCTAGTAAACGACTGCTACTGTGCGTGAAGTGTATTGGAAATCAATTAAGGACATGAACGTTTTTAGTTTTAATTCGAAAAATATATAACCAAAACAATATTGTTATTTACCTTAATTTCAGTCATGCGCCACTAAGCTTTCACAAAATATCAATTTTCTTGGCAGCGTAATTTAATAAGAAACAAGGAAAACATTCATAATTACCTTCCACTACCTCTGTACTAAGAGAAGCACAACACTAAGCGGTTTTATGATTAATGGGAAACTAAGCATTTCCGTTGAGCAGTTTTTGGACAACTTGATCTACTGAGTGCCTACATAAGATTTATGGCTAATGAAAATAACACGAGCTTCTTTCATATTGTCTTAGGTAGTGCAAACTTCTTACCCATATACTTTATAATAACAACTTATTAATTTGATGTATGGGGAAAATATCACGCAGTGATTAATTGTAAATACATAGAACATAATATTTTATATTGCGATGTATTTATTTTCAATAAATCAATATCTGAAAACTGTGGGGGATAGCAGAATGCTGATGAAAGTTCTCAGAAGAAGCTTACTTAGGTACAAGAACTAATATCAAGAAAATAAAAATGTAATTTTATAATTATTGTTATTATTATTACTGGCAATAAGACGATTCTTACAAGGATCATTACAGCTGAAGGCCAATGCGATCCCAGAAGAAAATCTAAAATGATATCCAAACGACAACACAACTTCTTATAAATAATGTGATACGTTTGGTTAAGACGCAGAAATCTTTTTGAGTTTCGTCATCATCACCATCATCATCGAGCACAGGGCAGAAACCAGCATCTTCCATTCAGAACGTCTCCGTGCCAATCGCGTCACCTCTTCCCACGACATTCGCGACGCTCCAATGTCGTTGCCATAGGAACGGTGTTTTGGTCTTTTTGGATTTGCGACTCCCTAAATAACAGGACTTATTTCAAAATTCATGACTTAGTTGGAAAATTGAAAATCTTTCTTTTTTAGAATGCTAAATAAATATAAACGCTAAGTTTTTGGAATTTTGTCAAAATACACGATTGTTTGCGCACATATTTTTGAACTGGAAATTTCAACAAAATAGCCGAATGCGTCAATTGAATATTTAACGGCGCCCTTATGACGACACCCCGACGCCCCGGATGGCCTCGGCGCAAACTTTGGAAATCCCTTAACCGGTAAGAGTATCCATCATAACTATAATATTGACTTTCAGGCACCCTCGATGTGCTTCTAATAACTTTCAAAGTCAATTTATTTATTATTTAAATCAATTAACGGCCTCAGCCTTTTACGATACTTAATAACATGAATACTTTATTAACACAACCATTCTATAGAAAGGTATACATATCCAAAAATCATAAAAATAGGCGGTGTACTCAAATATTCATGAAAAGACTGTCTTTATACAAAGTAAATTTAATCTGACTTGGTACGGACTCATACCCAGCTAGGTACATTTATGACATATTGTGTTCTGAAAATACTTTTAATAAAATTAATAAACCGTCGTTGCGTAGATTTATAAATGTTTTGACATTTCTAGAATAAACTGCTTATAATGTATATATAACCATTTTTAACATGATTCTTAGTATTAAATATTAAAATTTAATATTATTAAAGAATAATATCACACGCTAATTAACTAAAAGTTCAAACAACAAATTAAATGGCCTAATGAACAGTTTCTTAAGAGTATGCCTAAATAAAAATGTCCGCGAATACCTCTTTCTGAATATGCAACGACGAAATATAAAAAAAAAATTGCAAAAATTGTACTACTTCCGGCCTGCTGTTCTGCCTTTAAACTTTTCTATTGGTTTTTTAGTATCATGTAATGAATAGGTTATATTTTGTAAGATATTTAACATATTTAATTCAGCGATGAAGCATGTCACCCGTCTCGAATGTCTTAATTTTAATTGGCACAGAGAGGACTACTTGCATGTGTGCCTTCCCATAAGGAAAACCTCGAACCCACTCTCATTGAAAAAAAACTTTTGCTCTAGACTAACTGGATGACATGAATGTTCTTGAAACATACATCCAGGGGTAAATGGTGGGAACCCCTCCCTTAATACTGGCTACCCTACGGTAAATACTATGATAATATGAATATAAATTATATTTTTTTATATGTATTTTAATCATTTATTCAATACCTTCACCTACACACACACCTACATTTTATTCAGTACAACCTCCTTCTAAGGTTTCAACATAATGTGATTAGAATTTCGATGGAATATGTGACATGATCAACTTGTTGCTTGCATGATTTTCTGTTTAACAGATTCTATGTCAATGAGTTCCCTATTATTTCTTTATTATTTCTAAACACGTGCTATTCACGTATATTAATCATTAAAATAGCTTCTTCTTCTGCTAGTCCGGTAGGAAGTCCGTTGTTTGTGGCTTCATGAGAGAACTGTCACCATTTATCCGTTCTGCATAGTCGCGCCAGAAGCGTCTTTTTTACTGTCTCATATGACAATATGTTCGGTATCGCAGGTTTCACGTATTACTGTGTTTCTAATTCTATCCCTCAGTGTTTTGCCAAGATTAAATTAGCATTCTTATTAAAACATTAATCACATTAAGTCTAAGAAAAAATAAGTACTCTATTATTTTCTGACAGTTTTAGACTTTATCTTTTTTCTCGTTTATGGGAAATTTCGTGATGTTATAAATAAACTAATTACAAATTAAAATAATTAAAATACCAATACTGATAGCTTACCAAGTATCTTCGAAATCAAAGCGGTTTGTGGTTAAAGTTTTCGCTTATTTGAATATTTACATAAAATCAATAATGAAGCCTGTATACCTAGATAATATTTTTAATGAATACAGTGGGCCATAGCAAGGGCCCATCATCCAAAATGTTTCTTTTTTTGAAATACCTACTGCTGTGGAAATTTTTCAATTGTGTTTTTCCGTGAGTGAATAAAGAAAAAATAAAACTGTATGGCAGAGTGAATTAATTCAACTTTCACTTTTTGAATATTTTTTATTGCATGTTATAGAAAATGATCCCTAGAATAAATGTTTATAAGGAATCAACTCTCAAAAATTAATAATAACGGAGTAATATAACAAAAACAATTTTGATACGTCATGTCTGCTCCGGTATTGTCAACAATGGGTTCAACATAGGAATATTAAATATTTTATTATTAATTAATAAATTAATTATAAATTTTATTATTATGAAAAATATTTATTTTTATTTGTTTGTAACAAAAACTTATGTAGGTACTAAAAACTAATTAAATTGTCCAGACTTAGCACAAAAAGTAAAAAAACATCACAAAACACTCCATAAAATAACACCCATAGCGCACGAACGCACGCAGCAAAATGGTTTGCAACCACGAGTGACGGCTAGGTATTTCAAGCGGCGGTCACGTGACATTTTGTATAGGTGATAAATAAGGTCTAAACACGCCTATTTTTGATTTTTTTCTTGTGGTTGGTAAAGTACATCCGACGGATTGAACCAATGATGAAATTGACGAATTTGGCGGGAATACCAAAATATTACTGGATCAAACGCACCGGTGCGTGCGTACTCCAGATCCCATAATATTTTTTGCACGCACCGGTGCGTTGGTACTCCTTTACAGGTTGTTATTTACAATCGAACATCAGTTTTTCTCACGTTAACAATAATAAACATACAGAATACAAATGATATTAAGAATTTTGATTTTGAATCATATCTAACTTATCTGTAAACTTTCAACTGTCCTGAAAAAGCAGTTAATGGAAAAAAGGTACCATCATCATCATCATCGGCCTCAACGCTCTTCCCAGGATCACAGGGCAAGAACCAGCCTCCTTCATTCAGAATGTCTCTACGTCAATCGCGTCACCTTTTCCCAAGACATTCCCTGCGCTCTGATATCGCTATCAAAGGAACGGTGTATTTTGAAAGAGGGACGCCCAGCCAAGCCCACCCAAAGTCAGAGTATTGCAAGTTTTTGTCAATTGGAGTAGCTACCTTAATTTTCACAGTTGTATGGGAAAATATATTTATTTATTAATTAATTATTAATTAATTAATTAATTTATTTATTTATTAATTAATTAATTAATTTATTTATTTATTTATTTAATTATTTATTTATTTATTTATTTATTTATTTATTTATTTATTTATTTATTTATTTATTTATTTATTTATTTATTTATTTATTTATTTATTTATTTATTTATTTATTTATTTATTTATTTATTTATTTATTTATTTATTTACGGCTAATTAGCCTTTTACACAATTTTTTTTTTATTACATAGGTACAATATCATAACAAAACAAAACATAGGTACCAAACACAAAATTAATAAATCAATTTTACAAACATATATAAAAAACATGGGTAGGTATACAAAGGAGGAAGGGTTCCTACTAAGATGTTGATTCCTGATTATTGTCAATTTAAATGTGATTGTAATGTGCAAATAGATTTAACTTTAGTATGTGGATTGGATCTTGGAACAAGTCTATTAAACTATATAGACAAGATTCGGGAGAATTCATTCCTGTATTCATAAAAAAAGTCCCGTAATATCATATATTATATCCTTATTAAAGCTGCCGCTTCAATTATTTTGAAACTTTATCATCCCAAATTATTAACAAGTAGACCGCAAGATAATGAAATGATAATCCAATACAAATACAAACGCTTACCCAAAATTAACCACAATAACAAAGCATTTTCATCTATTTGTACTAGAATGACGTCTCCCGCAAATAGAATAAACAGTTAACTAATTGAATTCAATAAGCTTCTTGTAATAAACACATGATAAATAAATAACAATAATTTTAAAAATATTTGGGTCTCCTACTCTTTCCGGTAAGTTTAATTTAGAAAATGCTTTAATTTATATTATTATTTTATATTTTTACTGTGTTTGTTGAAGTCACAGACAGATTTAATATGGACAAGAAATGCAAGAGGAGTGTTGTGGATAGAATGCTTGTAAATAAGTTGAGATGGTTTGGTCAATTGGAGCGAATGGATGGTGTAAGATTGACGAAGAGGGTGTATTTATCTGGAAGAGAGGGTATGAGAAAATGCGGACGTCCAGGAACTACGTGGCTTGACTACGTGGATCAAATTCTCAAGGACGGTCGCGTGTTAAGATAGAGGAATCGGCGTGCATGTATGAGAAACTGTTTTTTTTTAAATTCAGTCCCTTCGCGCATCTTAGGACAAAGATTAAGATAAAAAACGTATTTAGATTGCGTCAAGAGTAAACTTACAGTTCACTTTTTTATAACTAATAAAAATAAATAATAAACCTTAAACCATTTGTGTTTTTTAGATGAAGATCTGTTTGAGTTTATTTTCAACGTAGGTATAATCATATTTTCTTCTTAAAATATAGTATCTTTAGCATGTACGATAATATAATAATAAGCGCGCTGCAATTTTCGATCAAATATAATATTATTTAAGTGAAAATACATGATTTATGGAAAAGGGGCAATATGTTTAAACTTACGTCACATCAAAAGAGATTGAAATGATAAAGTGGTTGATGTTAGCCATCTTGATATTTATCAAGTGGATGTTCTTATTTTTCCCTTCCTATTTATCAAATGAATATTATAATATTTCTCTACTCATTCTTTTACCTCAACCTTAATTATGAGGTATTCTATAATCGTGTAGTTCTTTATCGTAGAAAAATACCAAATATAGAAATCCAACGATAACAGTACTCAATAAAAACGGCAAGATCGTGAAATAATTTAAATTCTAAAACCGAATTGAAAATCTAGGATGGTTAAGAATACAAGTGAAATACGCTAAACTGAGACCTTATAAGAACACTACAGAAGACAACAGAAGAACAAAATACTTCAGACAATACATAAATATCAAGAACAATTACTTTCTATAAATAACAGAAGAATGGAGAGGGGCAGAAGGGAGTCTGAGAGAGATCTGATGAACGTAATACAATAACTGACGAACTCTTACATTAATCCAACTCGCACGTACTAAATAACTTGACGCATGACGTGCTGTTTTTAATTGTTTTGATTCATAGTACACATAGTAAGTGTACAAGAAAGAGTTGTACTCTTTTGATATATTTTTAAATTGTATTTTTATATTTTTTCTTAGTATGGCCCCAGAAAACATTTTAATCTAGTGGGGCAATATATTCAATAATGTTGTTCTTTATGCTTGTTTGTATATACTATTTTGGAATTAAAAAAAAAACATACAATGAGTACACATTGTAATATTTTGTTTATGAAGGTACAAACATATATTTATTTATTTATTTTTCACTGTACATTGGTTACATTATTTTGAATCACAATACAAAGTATCATATAAATATCAGTTATACAATTCAATGTACAGAGGATGAGTTTTTCGCTACAAAACCGTTTAATAATTAATGGAAAACTGTTTAATGAAGTAATCACTTTAATTAACTAAAAATAAACTTTCATAAAGTTACACACAGAAAAAATCACTACAATCGTTAGAAGAATGGTTGGTAAAACGTTGGGTGATAGAATGAAGAATGAGGATATTATAGGAATGAACGAATGCAAGAGGAGTGTTGTGGACAGAATGCGCGTCAATTAGTTACGATGTTTTGGACATGTGTAACGAATGAACGAGGAAAGAATGAAAAAGAGTATTCACTTGTCTGAAAGAAGGAGTGTGAGGAAGTGCGGGAGTCCGAGAACCACGTGGCTTGATCACAAGGACGGCCTTGTATTAAGTAAGAGGAACCGGCGTGCGCACATGAGAAATTGTATAAATGTAGAGTAAGCGAAAGAAGTATCGAAAAAATGGTCTATAAGACATTCCGTTCTCTCTACCTACCCCACTTGGGACATGTTATTAGAATGAATAGTATAGTGTAAATATACCACTGAAAAAAAACTATAAGTATGTAGTTCTTTATATATTATTTTCTATAAGTAATATTATACCTATAATGAAAAAGTTTTTGTTATGAATTACAATATACCTACTTATAAAATAATGTAGGAGCTTATTAGCTTCTATCATCAAAATTAATAAGAAAAATACAGACAGTAACTAAATAAACTAAATGATTGAATTGTATTTGTAACAACTTTGTGAAAAAGTATTTTAACGAATTTAATATAAACTTTCTGAAAAGGAATTAACAAAAAAAAACTTTCTGTAAACTTTGTTATATTATTATGAATAATGTATTTTTAACCCGTGGAGCAACCGATAAAGAATAAGTCTCACATTATTTTCTAGTTTTCGAGTAACCTATAAAAGGCAGGTGTTCGACAAAATAAATATATTTAGTATTTTAAATTCAGCAATGAGGTTTGTCACCCATACTGAATGAGTTACAGAAACAACAGTGTCATCTTATGAACTATCAAATAAGATTAAAACTTGTATGATAGTTTCTTAACTTTGACGTCCTTATGTAATACGAGTATCGTCAACGAATTCATGATACCTCCTATGTGCATTTAGTAACTATTTAATTAATTTATTTATTTTATTCTTCTTGTACATCATCATTCACATTACAAAATGAACAAAGCAGTTTATATAAGAAAAAATGTTGTGATATGCAGTGGCGAGATTATTTTCCATCCCCTAAATCACTCGCAAACGAGTGGATGGCCTTAAGAAGAATAGAATTATCTTCCATCTAACCACGTCACAATAACACTTAACACAAATAATTTGGTGAAGATCATTTTTTTTAATTTTTTTATTTGAAACGTGAGAGGTGTCTTAGATTATTATATTGAATTTCTAGGTATGATACGAAAAAAATACTATGTGTCGTGACGGTGAGGTGAAATTATAAAAAAAGTCTTCATATAGAAAACAGCAATACCTTTTCTTGATTCTCATCCACGATAACGAATAAAGGTTCATTCAGTTGATGAAAAAATAAAATTCCTCTATTTTTTATGAATTATTTGTTGAAAAGCGATGTACATCTGATTTTTTGCGATTTATTGGAGAAAAAGCGATTGTAGAAGTAGGTGCGATTTGACGAAATTTACAATTTGGTAACAAAATCTAATTTTTTGAAAAAAATACAAATGCGAGGTTTCATAGATCATCCATGTATGGCGAAGTTGTTGCATTCATTGTTTGTTATTATATATTGGTAATGATAGGGGACTTTACTGGTCCATTTATGGCTTTATATAATTCTGTTTATTGTTACCTGTTTATGACTGTCTGTATCCGTGTAAAATGTATTAAATAAATAAATAAATAAAACCTAAAAGAGTGGTTAAATTGTAAAAATGAAATCGCCAAAGATTTTTTCTTATTAAATAGGTTACTTATATTCATCTTGGTAATTTTTACAGTGTAAGTTTCTAGGCAAACTTCTTTATAATAATAAGTTCATAAAAAACTTTTATAGTTGAAAAAAGTATCTTAGAAAATGCAAAATTCAACAAAACTTTAATAACTGCGAGTATGCTTAAATTTTCCGTTTTATTGCATGAGAGCAAAAATGTAAGCAGAAATAGAAAAAAATTAAAAAAACTTAATGAAAAAAAAAACTCGTGGGTCGTTAGAAACTGGGAAATGTTATTAAAAACTGTTTTTTGTGGAGGTTAAAAAATAAAATCACATTTAAATGAAAGAATGAACTATTAAACAGCAAGAGCGAAATACACACAAACAAGAAAACTTAGCTTAAAGTTTTGAAGCCTCAAATCTCATTATATGTATTCATTTTATGAAAAGTATACAAGTAAGCGTAATAAATAAAATCACTTAGAAGTAAACTTATTGTGTTTCATTTTTTCAATTCACCTTGAAATGGACTTCCAACAAGTACCTTCGGTCAAAAACATAATTTTTTTTATTTATTTCATATTCCCTGCAAATAAAAACTTACCAATAGAAAAATAAGTAGGTACAATCAACTTTATCGGCCGACGTCACTTGATAGAAGAGATATTTTCAATCCCGGGAACTGCAAGAGGAGATTTTGTGTTTAAGCTCCATTAAGTATTATGTAATAAATAGGTACCTACCTAAACGGTGCTTTCAAAACCGTGTCCATAGCTGGTTGGTCCGTTGCTGAGGAAAAAAGTTCCCAATAATTTGCGAACTCTAAAGAGTGTGGTAGTGTTCAAGATTGTTATGATTCTTAAATGATTTTTCCACAAAACGGCGCATTGTATAAAAAGTTGTCTAGTTGATTATTATTATTTTTAAGAAAGATGTTTCTGGGTTTTCGTTATATTCCCTTTGTTTTAAGCTTTATGTATAAATTATACATGAACAAAGTTTGGAAGGCGTCTGGACTCAGCATCAGGACAAAATGTCGCTTGTTCAATGCGTGCATCATCCCAATCCTTCTATATGGCTGCGAGTCTTGGCACTTAACCAAGGCTCAAGAGCGGAAGATACTAAGCTTTGAAAACAAGTGTCTTAGAAGGATTTTGGATGTCAGATGGTATGAACATGTTACAAATGATGCTGTGCGCCGGCGCACCCAGCAGAGACCTGTAATCTCCGTAATACAAGGGAGACGATGGTCCTGGCTGGGACATGTTTTGAGAATGCCCAATGATAGTTGGCCAAAAAGAGCACTGTTCTTCCGTCCGCAGGGGTTCCGTAGGCCCGGGCGTCCCTCTTTCACAATACACCGTTCCTATGACAACGATATCAGAGCGCAAGGAATGTCGTGGGAGGAGGTGACGCGATTGGCACAGAGACGCTCTGAATGGAGGAGGCTGGTTTCTGCCCTGTGCTCCCGAGAGGAGCGTTGAGGGCGATGATGATGATGATGTATAAATTATTGGCTTATGATTTCCAGAAATGATAAAAATAAAATAAGTCCCCCCACCCTATTCACCAAGTTCTAATGTATCATGTGTAAGTAATGTATTCTTTAAATACCACGTAAAAAACATTTCACATTTGAAATTCAGCAGAAATGGAGTGAAATACACCACTCAATGTGAATGTTTTAAGTAGTTAATATTCCGTGGAGTTCCCGAGAAAGGAAATCTCTGCCACGCATTTCTAAAAATTAATACAAGTTTTATGAATTTTAAATATTCTGTCTTATTCCATACTTTAGTTTATTGTTTTATTATGCTTGCTTCACTATTTATTTATTTATTTATTAATTCTTCATTGTACATTGATTTCAAACAATTACTATTGTCAATTTTAACACACTAAACTACCATATAAGGCTTAGAAAAGACATCATCACCTCATTTGGTAGTGCCTCGGACGGGACTTGAACCCGAACTCCCATCTTGTCGCGAGATGTGTTTTGTCCAATTAAGCTACCGGGCGACTTACCAGAGCCTCCGATATTCCCTCTTATAAACTCCAATGACAGCTTCATGTGTAGATATTGTTCTGGGATAGTTTTGTGTGTTAAATTTACATATGTGACCTCATACAATGGTTAATTGTAAAAATAACATCGATATAACAATAACTATTGTCTTCTTATAAGTATTTTTTTATTGTAACAGCATGAAACCACTGTTTATTAATTTGGATTAATATGGTTAGTATAATACTACGTGAATTATTATGTAATATACTTATAGATAGATATTCACCGGAGCAATATAAATGTTCAGTTATTCTTACACACATCCAAACAGAACACAACATCTCTCACATACAATACAATAACACATTTACTCAAATGTAGGTATTCATTCTATTAAAATGAATGTAATTATTAGTTAAAAAAAATCGACGCTCAATTAAAACCGTGAGTTGGTAGCGGGAAGATTAAACGATAACGGGAAGAGGTACGATACAACGTTCAGCTCCAAGACTGACTCTAGAACAAAAACACTTGTGTTCTTTAAGAATACCTATTACTCAACAAACATCTCATACTGTATTGTATAATCGACACTCAATTAAAACCGTGAGTTGGTAGCGGGAAGATTATACGATAACGCGAAGAGGTACGATACAACGTTCAACTCCAAGACTGACTCTAGAACAAAAACGCTTGTGTTCTTTAAGAATACCTTTTACTCAACAAACACCTCATATTGTATTGTATAATCGACACTCAATTAAAACCGTGAGTTGGTAGCGGGAAGATTATACGATAATGGGAAGAGGTACGATACAACGTTCAACTCCAAGACTGACTCTAGAACAAAAACGCGCGTGTTCTTTAAGAATACCTATTACTCAACAAACACCTCATACTGTATTGTATAATCAACACTCAATTAAAACCCTGAGTTGGTACCAGGAAGATTATACGATAACGGGAAGAGGTACGATACAACGTTCAACTCCAAGACTGACTCTAGAACAAAAACGCTTGTGTTCTTTAAGAATACCTATTACTCAACAAACACCTCATACTGTATTGTATAATCGACACTCGATTAAAACCCTGAGTTGGTACCAGGAAGATTATACGATAACGGGAAGAGGTACGATACAACGTTCAACTCCAAGACTGACTCTAGAACAAAAACGCTTGTGTTCTTTAAGAATACCTATTACTCAACAAACACCTCACACTGTATTGTATAATCGACACTCGATTAAAACCCTGAGTTGGTACCAGGAAGGTTATACGATAACGGGAAGGGCTACGATACAACGTTCAACTTCAATACTGACTCTAGAACAAAAACGCTTGTGTTCTTTAAGAATACCTATTACTCAACAAACACCTCATCCGGAAAACCAACAGATTGTACAAACTCCCTTTTGTATGAAACAGGAAAGGTGTACCGATGCTTACGAATCAGCTCAGGCTGGTTTAAGTGCACTTAACCCATGATACGTTCACCAAAAGATAATACATAAAAGGTTGTGATCTTTGTTTTTAATTGTTCTTTGTTATTAATGTTATAATGTACAGTTGTGATATAAAGTGTACAGAGCAGAATGAGATTTTTGTGATTCTTAAGGAAGTGTTTAAAATAAGTTAGCAATTCGATGTGAGCTTTGTATCGCTTACGTAATAAGTATTTATATATAACAGACGTGAAGAGTACATAATAGTAAATTCAAACAAGACAGGAGTGACTTAGACAAAAAATAATACATAATTCAAAACAATATAAACAAATTAATATCATCATCGACCTCAACGCTCCTCTCGGGAGCACAGGGCAGAAACCAGCCTCCTCCATTCAGAGCGTCTCTGTGCCAATTGCGTCACCTCTTCCCACGACATTCCTTGCGCTCTGATATCGTTGTCATAGGAACGGTGTATTGTGAAAGAGGGACGCCCGGGCCTAGACGCCGGGACGCAGAAATTAATATACACATACTATAAATAAATTATGAAATAAAATTTGTAAAAAATAAATAAATATTGATTATTAATTTGTTATGTTTGAAACAATACACGCTATCCCTCAGAGAACGAGCTATGCATAAATTAATAAAGGTATGTTATTGTAAAAAAAACTTCATAAATTATTTAGGACAGTTCAAATATTCAGTTAATAAAATGATTTAGTTAGAATTACAGCATGTACTTTTTTCTTATGATTGGCATGTGTTTGTTTTTCCACGAAATACTTTTTTTATATAAAATATATATGGAAATTAATTTAAAACTGAATAACGATGAAACATTTTCAATTCACCATTTTAAAAAAGTTTTAACGATATTGCTATGGAGCATAGAAAAATCCACACAACTTATAAAGACAATGTTTCAAGGGGACGCACATTGATGGGATGGAAGCAACTTAGTGAAGGAAACAACACCAAAAACATTGAATTAGGTGCTAGAAGGGACTTAGTATTGGTTTATTGAATAATTAAATATTTAAGATTGGTTACGATTTTCAGTACTGAGGGAACGAAAGAAAAAAGAAAAATTGGCAGCACAACTCTGAATATTTGCAAATTTATAATAATAATAAACCTTATTACACAATACATATTTACAAAGCTATAAAATAATGTTATTCAAATAAATGATATTGTGCAATGAGAGAGTTTATTGCAGAAGTGATATCTTCCAACTAACCCATCAATATAATAAATAAAATTATAAAAAGAAAATTTGGTATACACATACATATATGAATATTTGGCTGAGAGGAATAATTGTGTTTGGAGACGTGGACGTCGGAGGATCAAATAGCATGATCATGACGGTCACGTGTTGAGCACATTGAACAGGAGAGCATGCATGAGGAATTGTATGATAGTGACGGAAGCGAAAGATGTATGCAAGGATAGAAGGAAGTGGTGCTCAATCCTTATGCATATGAATGTGCATAGATATTAAAATAAAAATATACATATATAAACATGCATATTAAGATTTAAAAGATACATACATAGTTAAAATAATGACAACAAAAAAACAGAATACACATGAAGGGGCAAGAGGGGTTGACGAGAGAGAAAAAGAAAAAAAAGAGAGAGAGGGTAAAAATTTATATACTACAAATTACGTGAATGAAAATGGGTAAGCACCGCTGGTGAGATATACTAGAAACTTTAAATTAAAATTCGAATTCGTGACGTCACAGCTCACTTAAAAAATATGAAACGGAAACTCGTGATCCCAACCTTGTCAGTATTTACATAAAGGCTTTCATAATAATCCGTTATCACAACTTTGCTCGTGTAACTCCTTTGTCTTCATAAAATGTCTTTATAAATCCGTTTAATTTTATTATACAACCAAATGTCTTCCATTCAAATAATATCATATTTAATACATGGGTCTTTATGAAAAATTGTTGTAAAGAAATTCATTTAACACTTTATCTTAAATTTCATAAAAAGTTAAATTTTTAGGTATTAAGAAACACGTGTATAAAACTGACTATGAAATGTATAAATTGTAAACATATATTCGAATCCCGCCAATTCCATATTGAAAATTATTCACCAAATTTATTTATTTATTTTTATTTTATGTTTCCATTCACATTATCTGTAATTTAATCTTAGAAACAAATCACGGTCTTTTTTGTTTTTTATTTTTATTTTTTATTTAATAATTTAAACTTAGAAACAAAAAGGTATTCTTTTATTTTTTACTAATATTCTTTAAACCTCAATATAATGTAATCGATCTACAATTCAGCGACGAAGTATGCCACCTATTACTGAAATCACAAACACGAAAAAGACAACCTGCATGTTTATAAATGCAATTGATCCATTGAATTTGAAATAAACCTGCTGCTGTAGTAGTTGAACTAGACATAATATAGGTGCATCATAAAAACAATAACCCAGAGTTTGTTATAAATAAAAATGCCCTCATTCGGTAAGAAATAGGATTGTGTCGTAAAAGTGGAGTAAGCCGACAGAGAGAAGAATCAAAACAAGCTCTCTCGATGGCAGGTCTGACAAGTATTAATTTTAAATAATTGCTTTTCTCTGTTCTCGAGAATACCGACGGCGCCATTGAGATCGCGTTGTCAGAAAACTGAGCTTTGTCAATACATATAATAATTATAATATTCATTGGGCATCTTGCCACTTACGATTAAGATCACGTGCAAAAGCATCTTTCGAAAACTTCGTTTCAATCGAATGCATAAAAAATTCAATCTTCTTCTAAATTAAAAAAGATTTAATTAACCGCCAAGCGTTACAGGCTTAAATTAAATCAAATGTTTTTGTGTTAACACTTTGGAAATTGATTATAATTAAAATGATTTTCAAACACTGTATAATTTCCAAATTAAATTTAATCACCTCAAACGTTTTCGCCAAGGCTTCTACTTGGCATCATCAGGAGGACTGCTGTCCTCCTGATGATGCCAATATGATATAATAATTGTCCAGTATAGGACTTGAAAACAATGACACTAAACTCTACTGGGATCGACCAATTCAAACTGATCGAACTGTTCTAGCTAATCGACCAGATATTGTGTTGGTTGATCGCAGATGCCGTAAAACATACATCATAGACATTACTATACCGCACGATGAAAATTTTAATAAAGCTGAGCAAGATAAGATAATAAAATATCTTGATCTTGCTCACGAAATCAAAGATATGTGGAGAACACCTACCACAATCATCGTGTCTATAGTGCTGTCTGTGAATGGTTTAATACCTAAGAGTCTGTCAAGCAATCTCAGAAAACTGGGAGTAGATGACAGGCTCAAATACAGCATGCAGAAGGCCGTACTTCTATCGTCCACCAGGATAGTAAGAAGGTTTTTTGTCCCTGTAGCTCTGTAAGTGATCTCCCATGATTGTACTATTTCATAGAACATCATGGAAGAATCAACTCGAATAATGTTGGGGTTCTACATTTGAATATACCTAAATTTATTTTAATATTTTATGGTTTTTGTTATTTAATGTTATATTTAAATTTTATTGTTAATCTTATATTGTGTTCAAAATGTAGAATCTAATATTGTTTTGTTAAATAAATGAGATATGAGATAATAATAATACTATACTATACCCTCACGCCGTGTCCCAAGTGGGGTAGGCAGAGAGAACGGAACGCCAAACAGATCTATCTTTACACACTTCCTTCGCTTCCTCCACATTCATACAGTTCCTCATACACGCACGTCGGTTCCTCTTACTCAACACGCGGCCGTCCTTGAGAATTTGATCCACGTGATCAAGCCACGTGGTTCTCGGACGCCCGCGTTTCCTCACACCTTTTCTTTCAGATAAGTATATCCTCTTTGTCATTCTTTCCTCTTTCATTCGTTCCACATGACCAAACCATCTCAATTTATTTACACGCATTCTGTCCACAACAGTCTTTTTGCATCCGCTCATTCTTCTAATATCCTCATTCTTCACTCTATCACGCAGCGTTTTACCAACCATTCTTCTCAACGATCGCATCTCTACTGCATTTATTCCACTTTCGTCCTTCTTCAACCACGTCCATGTCTCGCTTGCATACGTAAGTGACGGTACCAGAATGGTATTGTGCACCAGCATTTTAGCCATGTTCGACACATTGTCATTGCTGACAATGGGTCGAAGTGCACCGTTTACTCTAGCACCGGCCACTTTCCTTCTTTCAATGTCCCTATCGCATCTTCCATCCCTCGTAAACATACTTCCCAAATATACATACTCACTTACTTGCTCCAAACATTCGTCACCAACTTTAATCTCGCAAATCGTTTTTTCATTCTCTCTTTCAAAAACAAGAACTTTCGTCTTCATAACGTTCATTTTCAAACCATTCAAATTGCAACTATCATACACACACGTAACAATCTCTTATAAGTCCCTTTCACTCTCAGCCATTAACACCAAATCATCTGCGTACATCAATGCATTCACCCGAAACCCATTCAGCTCGACACCAACATCCATCTCTTTCACAGGTCGCATACAGTAGTCGAAGAATAGGTTGAACAGCCACGGAGACATGACACAACCTTGCTTCACTCCTTTGGTGAGGACAAACCACTCCGAGAGAGTGATAATAATAATAAAAATCTTTATTGCACAAAAATAGTATACAAGGAGAAAAAAAACATGATATCATAACCACTGAACACATATTTTTGTGCAATGGGCGAGTTTATCGCTGAAGCGCGATATCTTCCAACTAACTACTATAAATCTTAACTACTATTGCTTGTTTTCGTTGAACCTTTTTGGAGCTTTATTTATTTTAAAAAAAATTACAGTGTTCTGTCTTTCACCTTTCCCGAAAAGATTCAGGGTATGCTCTTAATGAAATTATTTCCAGGAATTTTTGAAATTTCAAATACATGATCATCATACAGATGCCGGCAAACTCTCCTTTCACGACACAAGCTTTTAGCTTACTGTGAAATGTGTATAAGATTGTATTTGGGTTTATGACAAAACCCAGATATGTCTTTTTAAAAATAAAAAAAAACTTGATGTTAGTTTTTAATCTAACGGTATTTCATTTTCTCTATAAAAGTTTATACGAATTACCTGAATTTAAATATTGAATTTCATACTTTCAATGGAAACATCGCTTTACAATACAGCTTTTAGAAGTTGGTTATCTGAGAAATCACAAAAATATATTTTCATTCTTAACAAATCATAAACGGAGATACGAGCTTTTAACATATTATATTTTTTATCAAAATATAATATGTCTTTTCCTTGCGGTGGTTTTTCCACCAAACGGCGCATCATAAATAAGTTGTCTAGTTATTATTATTATTATATAGTAAAGAAGCAAAATGTTATTAGTTTTTAACATATTAGCTTAACTCATTATTGCCCAACTTTTTTTTTTTTTTTATTTTTTGAAACCGTCTTAAAGAATTATAGATTATTGATAGTTTATTAGGTTTCTAGTGAAAAAAATGCAAAAAAAAAATTTTTTACCCAAAAATTGGAGTGTTCCCAAATGGGAACTCTGGGAAAATAAGCAACAAAATAAGTGCAGAATAAGAAGCATACAAATAATAAAATGTAACATTCATAACATGTGAAAAAATGTATTTGATGAACATGATATAATATTTATAAGTTTTTTTATTGAAATTATCAACAAAAAAAACAAACATAGACAATAATCAAAAAATAAAAATAATTATGAAAATAAAAAAAGCGTCATTTACTTAGCATGAAGTGCTCTAGAACAATTCATGTGGATGTGCACTTGACATTTTTGACAAATCTTTCTTGATTTTGCTTTGGGACAGTAACAATACAATGTTTTATTCCATCAAACCGGTCGTTAGAATGAACTTTGGAAGACATAGGTTTAGTACTCTTAGTCCGACCAAAGGCTGTAATTAGTGTTCCATATATTTTTTAAATATACCATCGCAATATTTCGTCGAAAAGCAAGGTAGTCAAGCACAGGAGGCTTTTCAATTTTTTTGTGCAATTGCCAGATGTTGTGGACAACAGTGTCAATATAATAGGCGAACAAACACCACCACCATTTTTTTGATCTGATGCCGACTCTGTAATTTTTTATAGTTTGGTCCATTCGATCCACGCCACACATACGCTTCTTATACTGTGCAATAACATTTGGCTGAGGTATTGACATTCTCTTTTTCTCCTTCTTGACCCATATTGGTGCCAGCCTCCTGCCCATCTTGAACAATTGTATAATCTGCTTCTGTTTGCATCTGACGACCACTCTGGACAGACATCGTTTTCACATCTGGACAGACATCATTTTCATCGCCACTATCTTCTTCAGATTCATTTCCTTCTATTGGTGGTTGTAAATATATGTACTCGTATGTTTGCTGCATTTAAATCCTTTTCATTTTCCAATATATCTATAATATTTGCAGTTGTTAAGCTGTATTAAAAATAAATAAAAATGTTAAGAAATGTTGTCATACAAAACCATTACTACTATATTATCCCAGAGTTCCCATTTGGGAACATTAAAAATAAAACTATAATAATTGGAAAAATATGTAATAATAATATTTTTTTGTGTTGTAGATAACAATTATACTTTATTTTTAGTAAGTATTCGTATTTTTTGAAAACAAAAATTATTTAAAAAAAAAAATATTCATACATGTTTTTCGCCATGTCGTCAACACTAAAAAACGCAAAATTGAAATAGACACAACAGAACACTAACGCAGTCTAGCATAAACTGAACTGCACTAAAAAAATGTCCACTATAACTACTATTTTATAACAATTAAATACCGTCGTTAAATCTATCCTGTTTTGAAATATATTTGTTTTAACTTTTGTTCCCATTTGGGAACTCTGGTCAATAATGAGTTAATTTGTTCACATTTACTTTGAAGTGAAGCCGTTTTAACGTGTTTTTTTAATATTTTTTTTATTTACCTTCAGGAAGAATTTAAAGAGTACTATATAAATTTTATTGTAAAAAAAAAATTATATAACATTTACAATGAGAAACCTATTTGAATATACATGTATTTAAGTGAGTGACATCTACTTTTGAAGACGTGGAGGGTTATTTATGAGGGGTTGACTGTGGAATTTCACTTTTTATTTGTATGTGCTAATCAATGAAGAAGACTGAATATCATTGGGAGATTGCTCCAAATTCTGACAGCATGTAAATTGAAATATAATGTAATGTCATTGTATCTTTTTTAATAGAAATAAATTTTCTTTATTGAAATAATATAGATCACTATTACATACAATATATAAACAAAAGACATTCAAATATGCGCAAAGATATGACTACCACACTAATATAAATATGCATGTACATTGTACATACTTTAAGTTGGAATTTTTTGAAACAGTAAATAAAAAAAGAGCCGATTATTTTGTAATTTAAACAGCTGATCGTGGGAGGATAGGAAAACAAATCGTTCGAAGAGATTTTTAATATTGATAGATGAACCAAAATATTAATAACATAAGATAAGAGTATAGAAAAATAAATTTGATCAATATAATATTCTGGAATCGGGAAAAAACTTTTTACTATTAAGTTATTTTTATAAAATTTATATCAAAGAACTTAGAAATGGGATGATAAATCAAAAGCTCATCGACAGAGAAAACGTTGGCAGCTGAAAGAGGGAGGCCAAATTTAAGAAAGATTTGATTTTACCTTGAAAACTAAGAAAGGTTCTGTAGAATATAAATTAATGTAAAACAGGAAGTAATATTATTGTAACAGACTTAGCTTAAAAGGATTTTTACATTAAATAACTACTATACCAAGTGCGGTAGGCAGAGAGAACGGAACGCCAAACAGATCTATCTTTACACACTTCCTTCGCTTCCTCAACACGCGGCCGTCCTTGAAAATTTGATCCACGTTATCAAGCATCATAGTTCTCGGACGCCCGCGTTTCCTCACCCCTCTCTTTCAGATAAGTATGTCTTCTTTGTCATTCATACCTAGTGAAGCTGCTGCAACTTAATTGTAGCCATATTGGTGATATATTATTGTCTCAACTTTTGTACGTTATTATTGATTGAATGAAGTGTTTATTTATTTATTCGTAGAATTCAGTGTAAAGGCATTGTTTTGTACATATTATTTTCAAGGCTCAGTATTCTCATTAAATCAATAAAAATACTGTTTTCAAATGTCGGGGCAGAAATTAGTCGTGTCAGAATTAATTGATGTTAACACTTTGCGTGAGTGAAACCTGTCTATCATGTTTTAATTTATTTTCCCTTTCATAAAAATTTCCAACCATAAATCAAAATAATTTGTGATAAAAAATAACCAAAAATTCATTTATTAATGTTTGTGGGAAGTACTAATAGCACATTTATATAAGGAAAGCATTATGTATAAATGTGTCTAGTCACAATAATGAAAAAAATAGTTTATCTATAGAAATCACGGATCAAATCTTGTAGAAATATCAATTGTATGATTTTGTTTATGATCAGATATTTATGAAAATAACGAGTCAAAGATTTATTTTTGTATTTTGTTCGGTCTAATTTTATCACTCTATTAGTTGACGACAAACATCCTGATGAGCTTTATGTTATGATTTTTTGACACAATTGGATGTCGGGAACTGGGTTTTTTTACTGACTAGAAGTGTAGATGTCAAACATATTAATGAAGATGGATGCTTCCAATGTTGTTTCCATTGAACTACAACAGATGTCTTTCCAGTTTGAAAGCACAGTTATTCTAGGAAAATCGTATAAAGATTGATTTCAAAGTTTAACTATATATACAACCTACAAAAATTTCAAGCCATGTGATAAGCATGGCACAGAGGAATTGGGAATGTTATCTAGGTTTAAAGAACACTCTTAACCAAGCTTTAAGTCGATTCATAAGCGTCGAAACTCTGTATTGTGCACTCCTTAAGGAAGTTCACATATGTATGTGTATCATATACAACATACCTACCTAGTTAAAACCTATTCAAATAGGTTGACTATGGATGAGTGTGATCAATTGGAATGATTTATCTGGAGTGGTTCAAAATATGTTTGACATCCCGATGAGCATCATATTTACCTACTGATGTCGCTGCATTCATAATATTCTTCTGTGCGCAGTTACACACCACATTGATTAGTTTTCTTTACACTTTATATGAGCCCATGGAGGGTCTTCCAGAGCATGTAAGGCAAGTATCCTCCAAAATGCATGACCTCACATTGTTCTATTATCATTACTATCGTTTTGAATCCTAGTTTTTTTTTTTTTTTTTTTTTTTTTAACTTAATAATATTAAGTATATACACACTTTATTAGTAAAAAAAAAAATTATTACATACTTGACCCTCAAAATTAAGCAGTGCCCGTGCTTTGAGTTATTGTTGTGATGCCAGAGTTATTTTCTCCGTTGCCGTTTGGATTCAAAGCGAAGACACCTCGATAGAGCTGTTTCTGGTCTTCAGTCGTAAAACTTGTAGTATAATTAAATCGTATACCTGATATAATTATACAGATATGTAGTTGATAATTTATAATTATTCAGGTATTCCACCCAATATTGAGTGATTTTGCGTAGTTGATAATAATTACAGTTGGTACCTAAATCTGTGATTATGCATTAATTATTATTTCTTCGCATCTGAAGAAATAAAAATTAATGCATAATCACAGATTTACCAACTGTAATTTTCATGTCTTTTTGACTAAGCTGATAAAGAAAATTACTTAATAATCAGGTCGGAAAAGTAACCCACATACCTACTCTCAATAACAGTCAGTAATATTCGGAATAACTGAAATAACAGGGAATGGAAAAACGAAAAGAATCGTATTTAAATTTGAGTTTTCCTTACTTTGTTGTTCATTAAGTATGTGGTAATAGGAGAATTTTATTTGTGGATGCTAGAGGAGTGTTATGTGTAGCGGCTAGTTACACCACCAACTCGCTTTCATCACTTGATTACATGTAAACAAGGGTTGCATTTCTTTAGCTTGCATAATTTTGTACTTATATAAAAAAAAAACACTTTGGTTATGAAAGTTTAATTTATAAGTTTTTTTAATTATGATCAAATTAAAAAGTTTTCCGTTACTCGATCTTTTCAGAATTTGTGGAAACTTTTTCGTACTGTTAATGAAATTTATCTAATCAAAATATTACCGACAAACTTTTAAACTTTCATGAGATGAACCTCATCATAATTAATAAACACGATATTCTTAAAATAAATATTTATTTTTTAATAATATAATAAAGCTTTTTAAAAAAATCTTTCTTCTTTTTACGAATAAAAAATGTTTGACGAAACTGTACTATCGTCATATCCTCTTTTTGTTAATTCAAATCTAAATTTATTTAAAAAAGCTTATGATCTATAAAGTTCACTGTAAAAGTTTGATATTATTTCACTCTTCTTTGTAAGTTTTCAAGTATCCTGTAAAAGGCGTAGGTATACATATTATAATGGGTGGCCAACCTTTTCAGCAGCCGGGCCAAATTTTAGAATGACATTTCCTATCGGGCCGCACAACAATATATTCCATATACGGAACATTTGATAACTTTTACTTCACCTTAAAATTTCTACCCCCCCCCCCCGTCGCATTTTAAATAGGAATTTTAAAATGTTTCAAAACTCTTCGGTTTTCTTTAAGAATATTTTCTCAAAATACCTCTTTCAAAAACCTAACGAATACTTGTACGGACTACTATTAAATTATAAAAAAGTGTTCATATGCTTCGCGGGCCACACGTGGCCACCTTTGATTATATTCAATGTGACTGTTCGTAAAACACTAAATAACATATCATCTCTCCCCCCCCCCACTCTTCCCTTATAGTATTTTCTGTTTTTTTTTATTATTGTGTATTTATATATAAATATGAATGTTTCTTAATTATAATTTATTTTCAAGGATTATTATTTTCGTCCGGTGCTTTGCTTTTTTTACTATTATAATTTGGTTTTTATTTTTAAACCTTTGGGTTAGTTGAGAGAGATCGCGCCTTTGCGAAAAACTCTCCTTCTGTAAATTGACTGTATCTTACTTACCTTTTATGTTATTGTTTGTAGTTAATGTACAGTAAAGAATGAATAAATAAATAAATGAAAATAAAAAAAAATTAAAAATGGAATAATTCTAAAATATTTATTAAATACAGTTAATAGAAATGTATTATTTAATTAACATTATCATTATTTACAAATAAATTTAGGTATAGAATAGGTATATTCAAAGGATATTCCAACAAAGAAACACGAATCACTAACAAAAGTTGATGTAACTACTTATTATTATAGTAAAGCTGATCAGAAAACTTTTCAAACGGTTAAAGCTTCGTAGTGTTCGACTATCAATAATTAAGTTTTTATCGGGTTTGCAAAGTTTCTCACAAAGGGGATAGATAAGAAGTTAAGGAAATGTATTTCACGTTCTCTCACACAATAATACATTGATGTACAAAATCCTTTTGATATCTTGCTTCCTAACTTCTTGTATTGCTTCGTTTTTGCCATTGAATTCTATTAATCAATATGGGTACAAATATTTAAGCCCGTATGATTGTAAGTGTGTTTTGTAAATTTTCAAATACAAATTCTTAATAAATCTAATGTTTTGTGTTAACATTTTGGTAATTCATTTTTTTTTTAATTTTATTTCACCAATAAATTACAAATCTTATACAGTCATATTTTCATTGATGCTACCCAACTAGGTATAGACATCTCACAAACATATCAATCATACTGAAATATTTATAATATACAATCACAAAAAGCATTCATCTCCCATATTAACACAATCACATTCATAACAAGAAAAACACTGCTGCAAACTATCCATACATGAAACAACACACAAACAAACCATTTATCCATATAAAACCAGAAAAAAACAACACATCCCTCAACCACACACATCACAAATCCCACACTACATACCAACACAAGTATATCACCCCACATAAAACACAAAAACACAAAACAAATCATGGAACAAATCCTAAGATATCCTGCAATCTCTCCATTGGCATTCATTATTAACATATAATTTAAAAAAAAGCACTATATGTTTTCCAAATTAAATTGATTCACCTCAAACGTTTTCGCCAAGGTTTCTGCTTGGCAGCATCAGGAGGACTAATAAGTTAAAGTTCATTATATTTCTAGAGTTTTCTATTACAAGTAATAGAAAACAGACCCACTACATATGAACTTTATTTATTTATTTATTTATTCTTCTTGCACATCATCATAACATTACAGTGTTAACAAAATAATATAATTTTTTTAAAACTAGGACGATGTGCAGTGGCGAGATTATCACTATAAAGTGATTTCTTCCATCTAACCACGACACATTGACATAAACCTAGTAAAAACTAATTTACTTAAAACTTTAACTAATTATAATTAGTTAAAGTTGCCTGGCATCATCAGGAGGACTATAGTCCTCCTGATGATGCCAAGCAGAAACCTTGGCGAAAATGTTTGAAGTGAATAAATTCTTAATTTTGAGGGACTATACCATATCTACTTATCATATTTAATTACAATTAAAAAATTTAACAAAAACACCTGTCCCTTCGTGGAATAAATATCCCGGCCTCTTGCTTGCAAGGTGTGTGCGTTAGTTGCAAGATGAATTTTAAAAACTTTATTTTTTAAATGAGTATTCACTAGATGTGTCACCTGGCGCATCTGTAATTTTTTTGACAGTTCACCATTTAAATGATAACGAACACTAGGCATGTCGATGGAATATGTAAAACAATAATTAGCTTATAATCATTATTTTGAATGTAGTGAAAAATTTCAAATATTTAATTCTAATAAAAAACTTTATTAAAGGGTAAATTATATAATTATTTTCTTTCAACATTTGGACCTATACATCTGGTTATCTTGAAAAGTTCATTAAAATTTGGAACGTAGATATTCCAGTCCTTTTCTGCGCAAACAACAAAAGCATTATTGTGACCTACAAAGAAGATTACTCAGCAATTTCTTAATATTTTTATGAAAAACCGTTCCAAAGTCAACATAGACATAATGTAACAAGTAAACAATAAACACAAAAAAGCACGGTCATCCAACTTTGCGTTATATTTAAAGATGTAATTCATACGTATATTACGTACAAAGTATTTGTTACGACAAAATAGTGACACCTACTGTATAAAGACTTCAGTAAATTAATAACATATAGTTATATTTATTTTATTTATTTTAATAAAAAAGCACCTTTCGCTATGACTGGAAAGTATTAAGAACCAGGCAAATGAACAATCTGAGATACCAAACAATTTGAGATAATGTGTTAAAATCGTCTCCTATACGATGGCCAAAAACTAAACCATGTATTTTTCATCAATAAAACTTCCGACAGAAATAATAAATTATATTATGCCAAGTGATTTTTTATTCGTACAACTTAAACGTTACCGTAGTGTAAAGCGCTTAAGCCAGCCTATGCCGATTCGTAAGCATCGGAACACCTAATACTCTCTTCTCTACCTTGCAAGTCATGCATATACTGTGATTCGACGTGGTCAATAGGTATTCCTTTTTCTTTTATATTACTGTGTCCTAGAAATTCTATGTATATGTATTTTTGTGCTACATTTAATTATTATCTTGATTGTTTACTGTTTTACTGAACTGAAAAGGTTTTTTTTTATTATAATGCGGTTCATTGTTTCTTTTATACAATAATAAACAAATAAATAAATATAAGCCATACCTATTGTGTAATATATCATAAATAGAATTGTTTATGAGTGTTGCTGCATGAAATGTTGTCAGAATGTGTTTTCGCATTTCCACATAATAATTCTATTGGCTTCAGTACCGATTTCGTGAAACGCGGAAATGTATCGTTACCACAAAATGTTTGTTGGATCACAAATGTCGCTTTGTGCAGAACACGCAGTCAATTGAAATCGTTGAATTGTTCGATTACGGGGAATCAATAAATTGAGAATCCTTCCGGCGTAAAATAACGTAACATCTATATCTACGAACGGACTGAACTGTGATATTTGTGGATAAACTAGAATGTAACTGTGAATGAATCTAATTTTATTCACTGTGTCGGTATTAAGATACCTAGTAGAATTTCATAGCGAAATAAATAAAACATGTTGTAATTTACTATTCGATTTATTTACGAGAGTAACGTCTTTCGTCTAATTGACAATGTCCTAACAAAACGAAAAAAGTCTCTCTCGTAAATTAATCGAATAGTTAATTTTTTTTTATTTATTTATTTTGAACTTAATTTAATTATTAAAATATGTATGAAGAGAACTATTTTTTTAACTACATGTATGAGATGAGTTGTAATACCTATATTATAAAAAAGGGATTACAACTAGCAGAATAGTGACCTGAGCTTGATGAAAAAAGAGGAGGGATGAGGAGAAAAAAAATAACAGCACACAGTTTTGAAACAGAATTAATCCAATAGATTGTTTATCATATAAAGAACGTATTCCATAAAATATATCTGGTTCCTTAAACTTGTTATTATACTTGCTAGTAATTATTCTGTACAGAGGGCATCTAATACCTGGATTACTGGAAGGGTCTCTCGTGTGAAACAATCGATGGCTATGAAAATACTCCAAAGTTTAATTCCTCCAATATAAGTGTGTATTAATTTTCAATATCAGAGCGCTGGAAATATCGTGTGAAGAGGTTATTCAATACAGAAACGCTCTGAACGAAGAAGTCTGATCCCCTCCCCCACTCTGCTACTGAGAGGAGCGTTAAAGAGAATAGTTTTTTTGTATAATTATTATTTTATTCATGAAATAGCAATAATTAATCGATTCATTTGTATCAAGAAACATTTTTTTTTGTTATTTAATAAAATTAATGAAATATTATGGAGTCCTCATTATAAAAAGTCTTACACTCTTTCGTGTAAATTCCAAATGTCAGGTATCGTAAAATATTAATTCTTAAGACACATAACATCAATATAGTTCAGAGACGGGGTATGTCATCCATTCAGAATGTTTTAATTACTATTGGCACGGACAAGATAACATGCATGTTATTAACAATCAGTTGGTCCATAGGCTACCCCCAAATGGGTGAGATTGATATATGGCACTCTTGAAGTCATATTATGAGTTAAATTGTTTCAAACAAGCAAAAACTTTTTGAAACAAGCAAGAAATGTTTTAAACAAACAAAAACTTTTACTTACTTACTGTGTAGAGTCTTGATTGGTTTACGTATTATAAATATTTATTGTTATTGTATTATATTGTGAGATAAACTATATGACTCTGTTTCAATAAAATAAAATAAATAAATAATAAAAAAGTTAATCACCTACTAAAGATTTTTTGTAATAAAAATTATAGTTTTTTTGTAAAGTATGTCACAGGAACTGATAAAAAAAAATAAGATAAAAGTTTGAAAAAGTGATAAGAATTTTCACTTATTGTGATAACTGTCCATATCCTTTAAAGTTTGTATAGTAATTAATTAAAAATATTTTTTATTTCAGGAAACGCAGAAGAGATCAAGATAACAGCACTTATAGGAGGTGTAGCTGAGCTACCATGTAATATCACATCCAAAAACGAAGACGCTTCTGTAATCCTGGTAGTGTGGTACAAGGACGAAGTACCTGTGTACAGGTATGTTTGATACATTGATTTATCAACGCTTTTTACTAAACGTACAAACTTCAATGAAAATGTAGACAAAACTACGTACTACGACGTCTAAAGATTTTCCCAACGAAATATCTCGGCTGGCTTCATCTCTGAATACCCTTTTATTAGCCATTAAAATACCTACATACTTTGCATGCTGAAAATAAGAGAAACCAAAAAAAAATCTCATCACTTTGATATCCAATTTTTCCATTTTTGTATGAGTACTAAAAAAAGATAGCAAGGTAATAAAAGTTTCTCAAAGTAATCTGATAATATTAATCCATTACAGAACCTTTTTAGGGTACAAATCAGAACTGTAACGGTTAGACACGCAGTCGTTAGACCCTTATCCTATAAATTGTTTGACAGGTGCCGTGTACTTCCCAACACAATCTTTGAGTAATAAGAAGATATCAGCTGTACATTATACAACTATTATAATAGATAATTATATAAGCAGTAAATTATCTGAGAGTGCACTCTGTGAATGTATTATGTACATAACGTAATAGTTTCGTTTCGTAAGGTTATAAGTTTCAGGTAAGGAGCTTATTTTAATGCATGGTGAATGATATATTATTATATTGTACACCATGCAATATAATCCACAGATAAATATTTGAGTCCGTTCGTATGTATGTATGTATGTATGTCCTTAATGGACTCGGAAATTAGGAAAGACCGAAGTAAAATAATACACTCTATACAAGGTCTCATCTTCTGGGCAGGTTTAAGGCTAAAAACATGATATGGAGGGTCTGTGCATGATGATAAAAAAATTATCCCGAATATTTTTTAAATAATTTCGTAAAGTTAATATTAATAATAATAGAAGATGCCCGCCACAGTTGTGGGTGAAACGTTGGGTCACAGACTACCCTACAGACCACGGCCACTAAGCCCGGAAATGAATATTCTTACTTAATAATAATAATTAAAATTCTTAAATTGTGTAGTTTTGTGCTGTGTTCGGTGACCAGCTATAGTCATTTTTAAACACGTGTTCACCATCCTTCAGAAATGTCACGTCCGGTTTACGATCTGCTCGCTATTCACACATAATAATACATCGTATTTAGGGGTGTGTGTCTGTTTGTATGATCATTATAATTTCGATGTAAACGCTCTTGTAGGTAGGTATAATATCGAGTGGGATATGGAATACTGCCTACACGAGTGTATATACCTACAGACATACATCCTCATTATTATTGTAACTAGTACGTAAGTTATCTTTAGGTATTTTTAGTTTAGATTGTTTGTTAGGATAGATTGGTTTTCTTTGGGGAAGATTTGTCAATCATTGGGGAATATAAAGTGATTATGTAGTGAAAATGGACACTTTTTTTATTTTAAATATATTATGAACTATGTGTACATGCGTGCGCGCGAAATATGCTGGTAGGCACCGAGCAAAATACCCGGGCATACGAGCTGGTACGCAGTATGTTGGCCGGGGTTATTGTTTTGAAAGACAATAGCGGCCTAACGGGACAATTTTGCCAACGCCGACACTAAGACGCAGGGGTGCAGAAGGGTAAGCGAGGGGTGAGGTACTACCCCTCCTGGTCGAGTAGCCAGCGACAGGCTACGGGACACTACCCGCCAAGCTCTAGTGGAGACAGGTTGACTTCCCGTCGGGCTCTCGAGGACGTTGTTCCCGCGCTCTGGACGCTGCCGTCTCCCGCCCACTGACCCCAGGATCCATGGTGGAGCCTACCTCCTGGAGGGTGGCCAAGGGAGCCTCGGACGGAGAACATCCTGAAGGCTATATGCCAGGGTGCCTTCGTTGGAAGGACTGCGCCTGCCCGCAATGGCCGCGGGCAGGACGATCTTCAGTCGAGATGGGTGAGAAACCAGCGTGTGTGTTTTTTGTTCATCGTAAAGAATATTAATCCAATATTAACAGTGCACAGACTATTCTTGTGATATTTTTTTTTAAAGACATTTTTTGATAAAAAGGGGTGGGGTTTGTTTAGGTAGTCATAGTTATTATTTTTGAGTTGATTTTTATTTTTTTAGTAATAATTTTTTTTAATGTTTTTTTATTTTTAATAAATAATGTTTAATTAAATTTGTGTTTTTACATCATCCGCCTTCACCTCACTGTAATATGCCAAATATTCTCATTCCTAGAAAATTCTCTATATATATTTATTTATTTTAATTGATTGCTGTACACTATCATATGGGGTAAGTATCTACAATCTACATAACAGGATTGAGTAATTTTATTTTATTTGATTGCTGTCAGTTCTCTTGTTGTTTCACTCTTCGCCTCCGTTCCAGCTAAGGAAGGCCTTGTCAACTTTGACGCCACCAACGTGGGGCATTGCTTGACAAAGCATGCTTGTCAAACATTTTAAATATCTTACGTATTGATAAAGATATTTTAATTTTAATGCGACCATGTCACAAAATTAGCAACAAAATGTATGTAAAATTAATGCAAGATTAGTAAATAGCAATATTCACAGTCAAACATTTTTCATTGTATTGAATTAATATCAAAATGGATGTAACAATTAATACAACAATTCTGAAACCAAATATTTAGGGTTTATTTTCGTAATAAAATATCGTGTTTGCTAATGAGAAAAGCTTTTGAATTACTTGAATAAAAATTGCATATTTTTGACATATTGGGCTATTTTCATAATGGAAGACATTATGAAACCATAGAAAACTATACTGTAGAATAATAATAGTTTTACCTATAAAATCCATAAACAATGTTAAATGATTTTCAATGAGTGGGAACCTATTTATTTTCACCTAATATTTTTTACATAAATTATGAAATATTTGATAGTAAAATATTCTGAAATATTGAAGGATGCAGATAATCCATTTTTAAGGTTTTTTGGGAATAAAGAGTAAATACTTAGGTGACAATTTATTCTTGACTTTTTTAATTTCATACCAAATACCCATTTATGCACTGGAAACCAAAAATACAAATTCGAATGTGGACAATTACATATAGGTACTATTTTAACATTTATGTGCCTACAATTTTTTCACGAAATGGGATGTTTACCCTTTTTTCTTATAGAAATTTGGGATGACAATCTTCGAGTTTTTACACATTTGGAAGAGGTTTTTAGCACTTTTTCCATGTAGGTACCTACCAATATGTGGGATTTCTTAACTTCAAGCTTTTTCATCGGGACGAGGTTCTTAGTACTTTTTTTTCCATGTAGGTTCCTACTTATTATTTTTTTTACATAAATGTGAACATCTGAGGTGCCAAACTTCAAGATTTTTCAATGGGAAGAGGTTTTTAGCACTTTTTTCGATATAGGTACCTACCTATTTTTTTTACCTAAGTATGGGCATGTGAGGTATCAAACTTCATGATTTTTCACTGGGAAGAGTTTTTCAGCATTTTTTTCGATATAGGTACCTACCTATTTTTTTTTACCTAAATATGGGCATGTGAGGTATCAAACTTCATGATTATTCATTGGGAAGAGTTTTTCAGCACTTTTTTCGATGTAGGTACCTACCTATTTTTTTTACCTAAATATGGGCATGTGAGGTATCAAACTTCAAGATTTTTCATTAAGAAGAGATTTGCAATGCTTTTTATGATGTAGGTACCTACCTATTTATTGTTACTAAGATATAGACATGTAGGGAGTCAAAAATTAAGTTTTCTCATTGGGAAGAGCTTTTTACTTCTTTTATCCACGTAAGTGCTTACTCCTTTTTTTTCAATTAGATTTTGTTGTTTTAACCCATGTATTTGCAAGGTTTTCTATTTAATTAAACCCGAGCGATGCCGGGTTACATACGCTTGTAAAATAATAAGCTTATTTAGCTCTACACTATAAGTATCAAATAAAAAGAGCTTTAAAATGACGTTTGTCACTACTGATTAAAATAATATGGAAATACATAAATTTTTAGTGATTTTCGCAAAACATTATTTATCTACATGCTGAAATCATAATATAAAATAGGTACTAGATATCATGGATATACAGACACAGTGTAATGTCGTAAAAATAATAAAATAAAAGCAATAAATGGGTTAGGTGGAAGAAATCGCGCCTCTGCGATAAACTCGCCCTCAGTATATTGATGGTATGATTGTCTTTGTTTTCAATGTATTTTTGTGTGAATTTGCTTGTAATCAATGTACAGTAAAGAATAAATAAATAAAATAAAAATAGTAAAAAATACAGGAAAAAACAAAACATTTCCACATAAAGTGCCAAGTATTTACAAATGATTGAAATTGAAATGAAGTTCAAAATAAAGCTTTAATTGAAATATACCTACCTACCTACTATAAAAAAATAATAATAATTATCTTTATTGTACAAAATTAGTATACAAAGGAAAATAAAACATGGTATTATAACTACAGAACACAATCATAATATTGTGCAATGAGCGAGTTTATCGCTGAAGCGCGATAAATTCCATCTATCCCATAAATAAGGTCCTAAGATTATTTAATTTTTTTTTATATATTTTTTTTTACCTTTTTAAAACCCTTAGGAATATTTTTATACACTCACCCACAATTTTTGAAAGAGTAATACAACACATGTGTATTTGAACTGTTATTTGGAATAAGAAAAAAAACTTATTGAAATCACAAAGGTAATGCGCTACACCAAGGAGAAATCTGTGGCATATATAAATATATATATATGGACAATTTGTAAAGCGCCGTTTACTCATAACATGACCTCAAGGGCGCCGTATATCGTATCCATCCATATCTTATAAATGATCAACAATGTGTGGTTTGATATCGAAACTGATTGATTGACAGATTGATTTCCATTCAACACATTGATTTTCCAGACTTTATTTCACACAAATTTCATGAAGCTTAGCTATTTTGAAAATCTAGATTTATAGAACTCAACGCAAAGAGTATTTGTACATACTTAGTAATAAAAAAAATAGATTTGCTTTCTTACGATCCCAGACCACTAAGTTCTATGTAACGACTTTTAAGACACTCGTAAACAAGTGAATTATATCCTTGCTTAAAATAAAATAAAAAGAACTAAGAATATTACAAACCTAGTCCAGCTGAACAATATATTATTACTGGATTCTTTTTATAGAAAAGATTTTGTACAGGATTTCCCAGGAGAATTTTGCCATTCCTTCCATTCTCTCAAGTCACATCCAATGTTTAATCTTTGATTTAGGAAACAACGTAGCTTTATAGAAAATAAAGTCTCTATCTCTGAAGGTACACTGTGTACATGTATACAAACTCCGAACTTTCTTTCTTTCTTTCTCTTGTTTATTTCGATACTACTATCATTCCCACTGAATAGCTAATCAAAGCTTAAGCTCTGAATGAAAGCTGAAAGGGTGAACTCAAGAAAGCGTGACTATTTGACAATGACGTATAAAGTTGCCTACATGAATTTTTCACAAAGATCTAAGCTAGTTAGCTACATATTATAAATGTGTACTAAGGGTGGAACACTTTTGTAAGAATTTTTTTTTCAAATGTCGAATTGGAATACCAGGTAAAACTTGCCTTATATAATTGTAAATAACACGCAATAATTTAGAAGTTGTAGCTCAACAGCAAGAGGTCCCGCCATAGACTTAAAATTTCATTTTTAAGTTTTTACAGACGCTTTGTTTAGTATACCCTATTAACAAATATTAACTAAATTTAATATGTTATGCATATAAATGATAAGATAAAAGTATATTTTAGTTAATAGAATCATTTATTTCAAAAATAAACATAGTTTCAGAAAGTTGTGTCGGTATGAATAACGTCATTTTTTATAACAAAAATCCTTTTCCGTCTCAAACTTTGGCATGAGCTTTCGAGATGCTAATTTAGACATTACGAATCCCTCTCTTCTTGTCTTATCGCATACACTAAGAGCTGCTTCTATCACATCTTTTACTGATCTTTTCACAGCCTGGGTGTGGCGACGCAGTCTCATTAACTCCAAAACTGAATCTCCTCCATTTTCAATTAGATGTTGTAACTGCTCATCCGAAATACACATCAGCATTGAGGTTTCGTATATATTTTGTTGCCACTTGCATTTAAGTCCACTTTTGGCACCTCAAACATGCGCGAAACAGAATTTTAATAAACTTGACGAGCTTTTAAAATGCGTCTGGCAGCTAGTTCTCTAATGTGCTTACGCGTATCTGTTATCGTACTCAACAACAAGTTTTCTGGATGAGCAAAGTAACAGTTCCGAATTAAACAGGGTCCACAATCGCTAATAATTCGTTCGACAAATATCTAGTGCTGTTAATGGGCTTCCACAAATGTTTTGAACCATCTTTAATACTTTACCAATTTGACCTGCAAATGATTTAGATCCTGAAGTAGGGCCATCCAAATAGGAAACCAAATGCCTCAATAGCAACTCATTGGCGTGTAAGAGACAAATTATCCAATGCAATGGTCGAAATAGTCTATTTTCCAAAAGAACAAGCACGCCTCCCAATTTTCCTATGTTTGTGGTTGTTCCATCACATCCAACAGCCATTATACTCTCTGGTGATATATTTTCAGTCGTCAAAAAGCCGTGGATAGCTCTTTTAATATTTCTTGCACTGCCCGATGTTGGAAACCATACCCAACATAAACAGAACCTGGTTCTTTAATAATCGAAACATATTCCTCTGGTACAATCACTCTAAATCTTTTCGATCCTTTTAAAACAGTTTTAACCGTCTGGTTTTTCCTTCCATCGAAATATAAGGCAGGATTTTTTGTTTTACTTTCTTCTGTTAAAATTTGCTCGCAAACTTCCTGTCTTAGTCTTCTGAGTTTCATCCTGCCCATGACGTTAGTCGACTGAGCCTCAAAGTCGGCATCAGAAGCAGAATAATAGCAATTTTTTACTCTGGATAAAATCCGTTCCTCCTAAAACCATTAGTCTGTTAGTGCGTTGGTCTTCTAAAATTATTCGTTCCTCTTTTGGCACTTTTTTCTCTCTCAAACAAGTACCTACAGTTTACAAATTCTTTACATTTACATGCAGCTATGTCAAAAAGTTTTCTACTTTGTACTCTGAATTTTTCTACCTTTCTTTCCTTAAGTTTTTTCAAAGACTTTTTCAAATTATAACATTTTGAGCGATATTTTTTAAGTAACTGTAAAACTCGTTTGTGTGTAGCAATTGAAATAGATGATTTTATCCACAATTATTCAATTTTTGTTCCAACTGTTCCGGCAAATTTCCAAAAATGTGGGTTGTTTTGTTGTGTTATTCTTTATTTTTAAGTCTTGTCGAATCCATTCAAAGAATTTGATCACATTCTCATACGAAGGTAGGATATTTTCCTTTGCTTTGCACTTTCACCAAATATCGGACATTTTAAATTTTGTCTTGTAGAAGTCATATTTATACACTTAAAAAACGTACATCAATTAGTACCTACTGGTGAAAATAATTGACGACCTTTCACCTTGAGAAAATATTATCGACACTAGTTGAAACAAAACACTGCAAATTCGTAGATCGGTGCGTGCTGCCCCCCGCTTTGTCCCGCATTTCGCTCAACTGTCGCAGTACAAAAGAATATTAAAATGATGAAATATTTTATTGCAACAGCTAGTTAACTATATTTGAATATGTTTTTGAATAAAATAAACCCATTTTAATAAGTTCTGTATTGTTTTGTACGCCGCGCAAATAGCCCCTAAATTGTCCTTTTTGTAAATATTCGATGTCTTGGCGGGGGCTCTTACCGTTGTCTGATAATATTTATATTTTTAATGCAGGCAATTGATGGCAAAAGGCAACTAAATCCAACTATTCCAAATAAAAATTCGAGAAAAAAAAAATTCGTTCCACCCTAAATTGTGTACGTACTTTGAATTCAAATAAGCGATTACATATTTAAAAATTGTTTTATAAATGATAGAAGTGACATTCTTATTTCTTTCTAAACTCGAGGGTCTATATTTACAAAAAAACTTTTTTGCAACGTGAACCCGGGTTAGTTGGAAGACATCGCATTTTAGCGATAAACTCGCCCTCTGTACATTGAATTGTATAACTGGTATTTTTATATGACACTATTTTTTATATAATTTTGTAGCCAATATACAGTGAAGAATAAAATAAATAAATACATGAATTCTGAACTGTTGCTGGTACACACCGCCATTCTTGTACCGACGCTTATGTATGCAAGCGAAACTTGGACGTAGCTGAAGAAGGATGAGAGTGGAATAAATGCTGTGGAGATGCGACCATTGAGAAGAATGGTAGGTAAAACATTGCGTGATAGAGTGAAGAATGAGGATATCAGGAGTGGATGAATGGATGTGAGAAGAGTGTTGTTGATAGAACGCGTATAAATAAGTTGCGATGGTTTGGACATATGGAACGAATGGATGCAATGTAAGATTGATGAAGAGGGTGTATTTATATGAAAGAGGTGTATTTATAGAGGAAGCGAAACAAGTATGTAAGGTATATCAACATGGCGATCCGTTCTCTCTGACTACTCCACCTGGGACACGGCGCGAGGGTATAGTATAGTATAACATTCTGAACTGTGCTTCATCTATTTGATGATCATCCGAGAGAATAACATCTTCCAGTAGTTTCCTTATGAGATTTTTTTTCTCACAGTTTCACTTTGAAGTTATTTAGTGTGTGTCATCTTTATTATGATGGTCTTCTGAGACAAAGTCATCTTCCATAAGTTTTTTTTTAGGAAATATTTTTCACGGCTCTACTTTAAAGTTATTTGATAAGGTATAGTGATGACGTCTTACTAACTGTTCCAATACATAATGGAAAATTCAAATGGAAGTGCATAATTAATTTCAATTCCATAAAGTTACAACAGAAATAGTTAGTTGAAATATTTCTTAAATAATTAATTTTGTAACTACCTAATAATTATATAATACAGAATGTTTGGCAACAATGGTTCGCATCAGATAGTTAATTTATGCAAATTAAATTAAAAGGATATGTAGGTATCGATCTAAGGTTTAAGTTCGTCGGAAGCCTGGAGCTAGAGTCTCGGCCTCATGAACAAGGGGTCCGTGGTTTGATACAAGGTGCCGACAAACTCCCCTTTGACGACAAAAGTTTTTAGTAGCTTACTGTGAAATGTGTATAAGGTTGTGTTTGGGTTTATGACAAACAAAACCCAGATGTATCTTTAAAAAAACATTTCTCAAAATCTCTCGTAAGAGGGGTAGTCAGAGTAAGTATAAACAGGTTGTTATAAAAAATATGATTTATCTCTTGGTTTTGTATAAGAAAAACCATCAAATAATTTAATACTCCCTAATTATAGGGTATGTATCGTTTGAAAAGAAATAATTATATAGAAATAATATTTATTGAATTCTAAGTAATGCGAAGCATTTTATTCTAATATATATGGATGTGAATATGTAATGTGAAATAAAATAGAATACTTTTGTACTTACATTGGTTTTATTAAAATACAATAGGTACGATGTAACAATTATTACATTATAAAATTTTTGCATTTTTGGAAATTGTGGAGACATGGGTTTCTCGGTGGGATCTCCTGCGTCAGCCGGGTTTACCCCCGACTGAGGTAGGAGTGCTCTAGGATTGATTGTTGCCCTTTGCGGCGGGGTCTGTTGGGCGAACTCGTTTTTTGTTGTGTTTCGACCTGTCTCCCTTGGTGGAGAGTAGATATGGGAGGGATGTTCCTGTTGGGATGGAAATGTCTTTTCATTGCGCTGGTAACGGCGACTCTCGAATCTCACCTTCTGAAGGCCCAATAACAAATCTCTGAACACCTTATTTCGGCCTCTGGTCCAAATTGGATACTGTATTGTTATAATCATTGATAATTATTGTGCTTGCTTGTTGTTTTTTTTGGGTTTTTGTTGTTGAGCTTTGTTTATTTGTTGTTATTCATTGTGTTTGATTTGAGAGGGGCATCAAAGACATAAATGTAGCATTTAAGATTCCCACGAGGCGGTATCGGCCGGCCAGCCCTTCAGGCGGCCCAATAAGGCCCGCCCGTGAGGACAAAAGTTTTGCTTAGAAGAGCGAATAAATAGAAATCCCCCGACTTCTGAGATATCCGGGTATGGGAGGAAGTCTTCAATATATATATATATATGGACAATTTGTAAAGCGCCGTTTACTCATAACATGACCTCAAGGGCGCCGTTTATCGTATCCATCACCCGAAACTTCCAGCAAAATGGTGTGTCTTCAGTCCTCTTTTAAAACTCTCTCCATTCAACTCCTCTCGCAGACACAGAGGCAGCTTTCAATGTTTCTACAATACAATCATGGCATATTCCACAAGTAGTGTAGCCAGCTGACCAGCTACATACATGAAAAATGTCCTAGCCGTGTCAACAAAATATTAAGTCATTCAGAATAGATAGAATACTTCAAACTATAATATGGTGATGAATTGGCATTCGAAAACTTACGGAATAATATGGGAGACTCATTTTTTGCATGTTGCTCCACGGGTTAATTCTTCTTTTCTTAACATTTTATCATAAATTTTTACATCTCGTATCAAACAGTCTTTTGCCAAACACTCTGTATATATTATAATAATGTTCTTAGTATTGCCGTTGCCTTTTGTATAAAGTACAATATCAAGTAGAATAATATCGTGATTATAATATTTAAGTATATTATTTTAGAGTAGAATAGTAGTAGTAGGTACGGCACGAGCGACAATTATGATTAATTGTTCCTGAAGTTCTAATTTCAATGTTCAAACACGATATTGTTTAATAATAAACCACCAATAGTTTCATATTGCTAAGTCAATAGGGAAGAGGATTTTGCGGTAGGGGAAAGGTTTCCCAACAACTATGTAGATACCTACATACAAATAGTACATACAAATGCGCTACCTATATGAAAAAGAGTATATGACTAGTTTGCAGTCTTGTAGTTATGATCTGCTTACAATTCTATGAACCCTTTTGATGAAGTCATCAACAATCACGACAGCCAGTTTACACATTATTTTTTCACATCATCACATAAAGTTTTGCGCACCCATACAAATAATCTTCCGTAAGCCTCTGGTCAGAATTGGTTCAAGACCCACGGGGGGCATCCACTGCCGCATGTAGGCTCCGTCCACGTGAACGACCTTATGCAGCAAGGGCTCCATAAGAAGAAGAAGAGAAGCCTCAATAATATCCTCAACAATTATTATTGTTATAATTTCTTTGACTTCTTAATTTGATCGATGTATATTAAAGGGTCCGATTAGTCTATCAAACTGTGAAGTAAGATTGTTGCTTGACTGTTTATTTATTTATAATTACAATCGACGTGAGCCTTTTACATGTTGAATTATGAGACAGTACAAAAACATACACCATATTAATTCACATATAAAGAAGTCAAAGTTTATTAAATCACACATCAAGATCAGAGGTTAAAAAGAATTTGCGACAATCAAACAAGTACCTACAACAACAACAACAACAACAAAAAACAAAATTTTAGGTTACATTATTAATAATATTCTCAAAATAATAATCATATATTCAGTAATGGAAATAATATTACGATATAAATTTATTAAAATACATTTTATAAGGATTATAAATGAAAATTATTAAAAAGTAAGGGTAATTTAACTGATTATAAAGAAATCAAAAACTAAATATTCAAACATCATTAAGTAAATTCAACAATAAAAAAATATAATTAAGTTTTTTTTTTAAAAGATAAAACTGGGGTTTGTGTTAAACCCAAATACAACCTTATACTCCTTTCACAGTAAGCTAAAAGTTTGTGTCGTGAAAGGGGAGTTTGCCGGCACCTGGGATCGAACCACGGACCCTTTAATATACATCGATCAAATTAAGAAGTCAAAGAAATTATAACAATAATAATTGTTGAGGATATTATTGAGGCTTCTCTTCTTCTTCTTATGGAGCCCTTGCTGCATAAGGTCGTTCACGTGGACGGAAACCAATCCCAGGATTGAAACCAGAGAGAGAGAATCAATAGTATCAAAAATACATTTTTGTATAAATTTAGAGTAATTAATTAATGAGAGTAATTAGGGTAATTAAATTAAAATTATAAATAATAATATACACGTAAAAAACAGTTACTGTGTCATGCGAAGAACTTTGTGAAAGTATGTCTTGAGGCTTCTCCTGAAACTGTCACATTTAGTTACTAAGAATAGTTTTGATTAAATATTTACAATACACCAGCCTGAAAACTAATAGGTACCAATAGCACTGATACCTGAGAATATATCTCAGTGAAATACAACCTTTTTAATTACTTTGTCCTTTTATATTTACTTCCCAAACCTAAGTTTGTTATGTGATTAGTGTTGAAAACAATTCAATAATAAGATTTATGAATTCACGATTTTTTTCTATTTGATAATTTCCAAAAATTTTTAGATTCAGTTGATCAATCTGATTGCTAGGATTTTGTATATAAGCCTCACTTCCAAATTATTTATAACTAGCTTTTATAACCCGGCAACGCTCGGGTTTAAAAACAGATATTCATCCAAATATGTGAGTTAAAACTACACAATCTTATTGAAAAAATGAACTTAAAATCTATTTAGCAACAAAAAAAGTACATGTCATAATAATAATCAGCTCTATGCGTGCCAAAATCATATATACAATACATACAGTTTGTCAAAAAATAGTTGACAAATAATCGAGGGCGCTGTTATCTTTCACATTGTAGCCCTATTCAAACATTGATTGTGTAAAAACGAAACCTTGTAAGAGAACCTACTTTCACATTACATTCATCACTTTCAATTCTCACTCTTTCTATCAGTCTCTTTCCGTGCATACATTTAGTTGCTGACTCTTTTTATTATTCACTCTTTTAGTTCCAGACAAAAAAAAATCCTATAGCTAATAATAATAAGCTAGGACCTCTCCAAGTAAATAGACTTTTTACATACATACATATATACCATCACGCCACTTCCCTCGCGGGGTAGGCAAAAAGGATTGAGCGCTTTTTCCTTCTATCCTTGCATACATCTTTCGCTTCCGTCACTGTCATACAATTTCTCATGCATGCTCTCCTGTTCAATGTGCTCAACACGTGACCGCCCTGTAGGATTTGATTTAAATGATCTTGCTTTTGAACCTCGGACGTCCACGTCTCCGAGCACCATTCCTCTTAGCCAAATATATCTTCTTTGTCATTCTGTCCTCATTCATTCTTTCCACATGCCCAAACCATTGTAACATATTTATATTCATCCCTGTAACCACACCAACTTTCATTCCACATTCCTTTCGTAAATAACTGTTACACACACAATCTCTCAGACCTTTACCACACATCCTTCTCAACGATCTCATTTCTACCACTTTCATCCTTCTCTAAACATGTCCACGTCTCACTTGCATACATGAGTGTTGGCACTAAGATAGCAGAGTGCACTAACCATTTAGCTGTGGTAGATATGTTCCTATTTGCAATTATTGGTCGGATTGCACCATTTACCTTATTGCCAGCAACTTTTCTCCTTTCAATCGCTTTCACACTTCCCATCTCTCGTGAACAAACTATCCAAGTACACACATTCGTCAACTTGCTCTAACACTTCGTTGTCAATCATTACCTGTCATACTGTTCTCTCACTTCCTCTTTCAAAGACCATGACTTTGGACTTCTTTTACATGATAAAATCATTTAATAAATACTTAGCATTTTCACCTTCAGAAGCATATACTGGTTAAATGGCTGCATAATGATAGACATCATCTAACTAAGGATATCCTCACAATTACACATCCATGAAAATATGCTGTTAACTGTAATATTTTACATTAAAGGGAAAATAAAACAGACTCGTAATTATAATATAAAACTATTTAATAAAAACAGTAAAATAAATATAAGAAATATGTAGTGTAACATTCGACAGTGGACCGGTGTCAGAACCGTGGAGGAGCTGTTTCGCGCCGCCCAGGACAGGGAAGCTTTCTCTCAAATGGTCGTCAACGTCGGGGGGACCCGGCAAGACACATGAAGAAGAAGAAGAAGTGTAATACAAATGCACTTTTTGGCGAATGGAGTAGATATCAAAATCATCCTGGACGGCCTTCCCTATGTTTTCTTTTATAATTCTTCTTATAGAACTCACAGATAATCCTGAAAGAAAAGAACATTGAAATTCATCAGCAATACAGTAATTTAACTTCCTAGAAACACGGGATTGTCATATAAGTGAGTCATCGAGACATTCCATACACAATCATTTAATGATGCATTATTATTAAGCATCTGAGACATTCACTTCAGCTTTTTATTTAGCTTATTCTAATATTCGGTAAAATAATTTGCCTTTTTAAGTAAATTCATTACATTAAATATATTTTAAGAAGGCACAGAATTGAATAGTAATCTTGTAATAGAAATACAATTAAGAGTCGTCAAACATAAAAAAAATACAATTTAAAATATTAAGACAGTGCTTACCAGTCAAATCAATGTTTTTTGGAAAACATTGTTAATCTACCAGCGTAGTTTTTGAGCTTCAAACTCCGCTTAACACTGGGAATATTTCTTGAAAACATTTTTTTTAGATACACTACGTATTGTTTTATTCAGTTTTATATTTTTAAAGTCTTTTAAAATCAAAACAAAGTCAAAAAAATTTACCGGATCACCAAACGCCATACAATTGACAGATCGGACAGTGTTGCCAGTGTAACTAATTTGTGTTTTAGTACAAATATCTGTTGCATTAGAAATAAGGGAATCGTGAGAAAATAATTATTCTAAAGTAGCATTCACATTGCTTCACACTGGATGATCATTCAGAGTGTCAGGGTCAAACCTGTTCATCGAAAGTGAACACGTCTGTTCACATTTGTTCATCCTATGCTCTCACTGCCATGTCAACACTTTCAGTCATGTTGTATTTTGACATATTTTCGTACAAAAATATAATTAAATAAATAAAAAAATGAAAAAAAGCCCTTAAAACAAATCAATATAGTTCTCGACTGCATAATAATTTTGTATATGATTCTGACATTCTATACAAATTCATAGAGAATAAAACAAAAAATAAGATAAAATTTGTTTATGGTCGTTTCAGTGAAAGGTCCTTTCATCGAAATTATGACGGGCTGTTATCGCTTTCATCCGTCATCGCTAGTGATCATTATTGATGAAACGCCCGTTCACACCTTTTTATCTTGGAGGTTCATCCGGAGTGATCACTGAAAGTGAACAAATGTGAACGACCCTTTAGAAAACTGACGATATTTTAGTCCTATACTATTTCGAAAATTTAGCGATAGGGGGGGGGGGGTAGAAATTGAAATATGAAACAGAATTGTGAACAGTATGATTTATATCATTTTTGGGTAGATGGCGCTCTTGTAGCTGACTGAACCCATAACTTCTCCAATTTTTTAATCAAATATAATAGTTTATCGATTAAGTTTTTATTTATTTTTATTTTCCGACCAAAATAAAGTGTTTTTTTTATTTGATAGTTTTGTTTTTTGTGTTTGTTTCTTAAAATTAAGTGATAAATTTTAATAAAATTAAATCTAATACCTAAAATTTGTGACAATAAAAATAGTTTACATGATTTGTATTTTAAGAGTAATAAAAATAAATTAAAGTGACAAATAATATTGTAAATGCGCTCTTGAGGTGATTTCATTACAAAAACAGCGCAATATAAGTGATCTAATAATAATCATGTTGGAGTAAAAATTATATTTTTCCCATGTGTAAGGTCTGCGGTGTGCGGTATTTTCTTGGCAAAATGCAGGTAATTTTGGTCACACAATCTGGCAACCCTGATTTTGACACTTAGTATCTCTATGCTTATTATGACAGTTTTGAATTGTTTACGTTTAGTGTTAGAAATTCTATAATTATTTTGAATTTAGAATACTTTCATGAAATTTAAAATTACTGCAAACCATACAATAATAATTTTATTATACGAAAGTACAAATCGCGGACATTATTCTTTATTTGAAATGTAATTATATTCCTAAAAAATAGATGTAACGCAAATAATGCTTTAGAGCCACAAATTTCTTTTCAGAGTGAGTCATAAAACAGAATTATAAAGTTGGTATGCAATTCTAACAATTATCTTTATCAATAGACAGTATCTTAATATCTAAATTTTGAAAATCTTATGTTTTTAGATGCATGTTTTGAATAAATGAAATACTTCTAATGAAACAGATTGATGCAAGCATAATATTGAAATGATATCCTTTACAAAAGTGCCTAACTACCATTATGTTAAATGCAAGTTTTAGAAATGTTATCTATGGCTTGGTATAGTTATATTATATGATGACATTATATTATGAGATAATTAAGAATGATGCATCTCACACCCTTTTCTGTGATTGTTATAACAGATAACTTTATTTAGAAATTAAAAGAAACTCAGAATATCCTTCAATAAAATAAGAACACATATAAATAGTATTGTTGTAGATATGAGTTTTTTTATTTTATTTTGATGTTTACCTTACTTTGACAAAAGAACATTGAAGCATCATTGAATTAGTTCTGTGTTTTTGATATTATTGGTAACCATATTTTGAAATAAAAAGAAACTGAATATCAACAATAAAATAAGAACACATATTAATAGCATGGTCGTAGATATATGAGATTTTTAGTGATTTTCAAGTTTACCAAACATCGACAAAAGATCGTTGATACATCATCAAATCTTTATAAAAGTATACATATTAAATGTTTTCAGCTCGCCTACTGGATGATACATATCGTACAGAGGACATAAAAGTCAAAAAACAAACAAACTAATGAACTGATGTACCAACCAAAATATTAATGTATTGGATTCTATGTCATTCATGTCGGCCATTATGAAATTAGCCCAAGATGTCAAAAATATGCAATTTTAACTTGCATAATTCAGGAGTTTTTATCATAATCAAACACAACAATTTATAACCAAAATAATCCCCAAATGTTTAGTTTCAGTACTGATGTATTTCGCGTCACATCCATTGTGAAATTAATTCAGTACACTGAAAAATGTTCGACCATGAATATTGCTACTTACAAAAACTTTCATAGATTTTTCCATACAAATTTTATTATTATAATTTCTTTATCAATACATAAGATATTTTAAATGTTTTTAGCCTTGAACGTGCCCAGGAGATGAGACCTCGTATAGAGTGTATTATTTTACTTCTGTCTTTCCTTATTTCAGAGTCTATAAAGGACATACGCACATACGAACCGACTCAAATATTTATGTGTGGATTCATGTCCTTATAATTCAGCGATGAGGTTTGCCACCCATCCTGAATGTCTTGATTTTATATTGGCAAGGAGAAGACAGCTTGCATATTTTAATATGCAGCTGGTCTGCTGGCTACCCCACTTTTGGGATATGCCGTGATGGTATAGTAGTAGTAGTATATTTTTTTTTTAATGTGGAGGAAGCCAAGGAAGTGTGTAAATATAGATCTATGTACATATCTTTCCCAGTCTGTGAATCCTTCTGATGGGTGTATTGTGTAGATAATAATTGGTTTTGACTTATACAAAAATCGGCGGGCGTCCCTCTTTCACAATACACCGTTCCTATGACAACGATCAGAGCGCAGGTAATGTCGTGGAAAGAGGTGACGCAATTGACGCATGGTGACGTCTGCCAGTGTGGCGCGGAGGTAACGCTCTTGCCTTTGAGTCACGAGGTCCCGGGTTCGATTCCCGGCCAAGGCATATTGAGGAATGACCTTTTTCAAATTGTCCTGGGTCTGGTCGTTACATATATATATATATATATATATATGTGATTGTATATTCTTTACGGATACGTCGCGTCGAAGTTTTTGTTCGCGAGCTTTCGGAATCATTGGAGATTCCATCATCAGGCAATGAGTGTACGTCTTCACCCGTCGAGGAGTTGGCGCTTACTAATTAAACGTTGACTGCGTCGAGGGTGAGAGGGTGTGTTTGTGTTGGTGGGGAGGGGTAGGGGGTGAGTTGAAGTAGTAGGTTTGTCTAGAGGCGGTGCTATTGTGTTTGTTTGTATGTGTGAATCTTCGGTGTGTTTGTGTGTAAGAATGTTAGAAGGCAGTGTTATTGTATTTGATTGTATGTCTGTATTAAATCTCATAACGTCCAGATGTTTTGCGGCGTTGTCGTTTTTAACAGAGCTGTTGCTCTGTGTTGCGACGTTGTCGCTTTGACGTGGTAAGTTTTTATGATCAATTTTTTGTATGAGATGATGGTAGGTATGTGGGAGCTTGTTGATTTCATTACGTGAATTCATAGCGAAGTCCCGTTTTGCAATGTTGATTGATTCATAAATTATGCGATGAGATTCATTGTTTGTTTTTATTAATGTGTGTGCGTTGTGGAAATCGATTTTATGTCCTTCAGTGAGAGTATGAAGGGCTAACGTAGAAGTAGTTTTCTTATTTCTAACATCTACCTGGTGTTCAGCGATTCTATGTGTAACCTGCCGATTTGTTCTACCGATGTATACTTTATTGCAATCCGAGCAGCCGATTTCATATATCCCTTGATGTTCGTTGGGCATTTTATCTGTAGGAAGAGAAAGTGTGTTTCCTATTTTTCTGTCTGTGTTGAATACAGTGCGAATGTTATTTTTTCGCAAAAGGCGTCCAATTCTATCGGTGGTACCTCTGATGTACGGAAGTGTGCACGTCGAGGTGTATTTATTGTCGTCGTTGTTTGACGATTTGGATATCGCCTGATATGCTTTATTTATTTGACGTTTGCTGTATCCATTACTAGACAGGATGTTATTGATGGATTTCATCTCAGTATTACGGTTTTCGGTATCGGTAAGTTTGTGTGAGCGATCTATTAATGTTTTGACTACGGATTGTATCTGTGTGGGGTGATGATGAGAGTGAGCATTTAGATATCTATTAGTATGTGTTGTTTTACGGTACGTAGTATAACCTAAGGTGCCGTCATCTTTTCTGGAGATCATGACATCAAGGAAAGGTAGCTGTTTGTTGTTTTCGATCTCCATTGTGAATTTAATCATGGGATGGAGAGAATTAAGATACTTTAAAAAGATATTCAACTTATCCACTCCGTGGGGCCATATCGCAAAGGTGTCATCCACGTATCTTTTGAAGAACGAGGGTATGTGTGTAGTATTTTCAAAAGCTTTCTTCTCCAGCTCCATAAGAAAAACATCGCAGAATACAGGCGAGAGACTGGAACCCATACTTGTTCCTGTAGTCTGTTTATAGTAGGTGTTGTCATAGAAAAAGAACGTGTTATGCATACAATGTGCTATTAGTTCAATTATGTCTGGAGGAAAGTTAAATTTATCTCTAATAATCTCTATAGTTTCATCAACTGGGACATTTGTAAAAAGGGACACTATGTCAAAACTAACTAACTAAAACAAAATATATATATATATATATATATATGTATATATATGTGTTTAGTGCATTGTATATGTGTGTATCGTCGCGTTAGTACCCATAATACAAGATTCATCTTAGTTTGGGACTAGCTCGACCTGTGTGAAATATCTATGTATGTTATGTTATAAAAAAAATAGGCGCAGAGACGTTCTGAATGGAGGAGGCTGGTTTCTGCTCTGTGCTCCCGAGAGGAGCATTGAGGGCGATGAACAAAATGACTTAGACAAAATTGATCTTCGGGTATCTTCTTAACACGAGAGCACACGCGTGCGCGGGGAAACCTTAACATCGACAGTTTTTTCGTTATAAAATAAAATCAACGAGATTGTCGAGTTTTTCCTTCTATGATATCCTACCCATCAATAAGCAACATTTATTTATTGTGAAATCAGCTCATTAAAATCTTCATAAGAATACTTTTTGCCAGTTTTCTGTTGTTCCGCGGGGATTCTCCCACTACGCGTGTTACGGCGTCACTATGCAAGTACTCAGTCATAAAAAATATCTGACGGTGTACGGTTCTAGGTGTCTTTTTCTTTTTTTTTCTTTGAAACAAATAGGTGAATATTATAATTATATACATAATAATTGTCCGAACAATATTTTTATTATTTTTTTAACGTAGGTACACACATCCAAATATATATATATATATTTAGTATCCGATTTAAAGACAATTTCATTACAATTTTTTAACCATTATACAGTATTTAAAATGAAATGGTTAAAAAAATGTTTATAAACATCACTTTTTGAAAAAGTTACATATGTATTTTTGTGTACTTCAGATATTGATTTTATGTTTTGATTTTAATTAAGAACTTGTACAATTTTTTTCCACATATATTTTTTTCAATAATCCTTAGATTATAATTTTTTTCGGAATAAAATAATCAAAGCGATATACTTTATATAGTACAGAATAATATAGCGATGAGGTTTGCCACCCATCTTGACTGTCTTAATTTTTATTGGCACAGAGAAGACGGCCTGCATGTTTATCACATGCAGCTGTTCTGCTGGCTACTGCACTTGTGGGATGTGCCGTGATGGTGTAGTAGAAGTAGTATTGGTAATAACAGCTATTATCAATAAGTGAAATATAATAATCTCTGTTGGGTTCAAATATAAACATTAAAATAAAACAATAATAATAATAAATATTTATATTTCAAAAGTTAATCCGAAACGAGATGAATGACAAAAAAATAATTGTGTTTGAATGGCGCCGAAATTCAATAGGAACCCTAAACTACACAATGTATCTGTTTCAGTGGCGTAGCTAGGGTCATCTGCGCCCGGGGACAAAGTCTGCGCCCCTTCTCAGAGTTCCCAAGAAATTTTACGGTTTATATGGTTCATTTTCGAAGCATGAAGCTTATGAAGAATAATATTTGAACCCGAACTGATCTTTGTAAAAAAACGGCATTGGCAATCCTGCATTGTGGATGTGTCATTTTGTTTATGAGTAGAATGGCGCCCCTTAATGCTCAATGAGGGCGCCAAAATCGTGTTTGCTAAATGGTTTGTAATGAAGATATTTGTGGAGCTCCAAAATTTAATCTTGCAAACGTATTTGGGATACATTAGTTTACATCAAAATAAAATTAAAAAATAGTTTTAATACTCATTTTGGCGCCCCCTAATGTGGCGCCCGGGGACATATGTCCCCCCCTGCCCCCCCCTAGCTACGCCACTGATCTGTTTACCTGAATGCGGTCCTTGCGTACATGGCAATAAAAGTGGGGATTGCCTCGCGACGCGTGTTACCATGATGTACTTTTTATTCGAAAACATAGGTGATGTTATATTTTTCTACTTTCTTATTAAATAAATAAATTTTCAAAAAAACATATAATGCAGATTTGTTGATTATATTCCAAGGTACATATTGATGCAATTTTGATAGTTTCATCTTATATAATAACAGAGTTATAAGCGTTTAATTGCATGCGAAGGTTTCCCTCGCGGTGCGTGTGCTTAAGTTCTATTTGGAGCGCGTGTGCTCTAGTGTTAAATTCATGTACGAAATCGAATATTTGGCATCGGATGTTTTCGTGAACGAATGGAAAAAGCTGTTGATTTGGTTCATCTCGAATCGATTTAAATGCGTAACCGATTAATTTTGGTCATATTTATTTTATTTTAACACAATATACGGCAATTGCCTTTAAAAGTATATAGATAAACTTTATAACGTCATACAATCATTCAACACATGTACAAAAATATAAAAACAATATAAAAACAGACAAAACATTCTCCAGTTAAAGTCAAGTTTGTCGCGGATGTGTTAGCATTTGAAAATAAGACACCATATTAATTCAATGTAACATAACACGTATTGTACCTACCGTAAGGCGAGTTTTGCTTTGGCTCTGCTGTGACGTATTGAGTTTTGAATTATCCCATTTATTTCCACACAAAGATTTGTTCTAAATTTGCATAAGTAGTAATATAAGAATCAATTAATATCTTGGGAGCAAATAAGGGTCCCAGGGGTTAAATCTTGTACCTTCAAAGCGAAACCGCTGCCCTCTTAAAGATTCGCTCTTGAAGGGCAATTCAATTTGGTTTTCTCACCATGTAGGCGTCAGTTAAAATATTTCAGGTTGGGAGCCTTTCAAACGGATATTAAATTTCACATTTATGTAGGCACCATCAAAAGGTACTCGCAGATATTATCTGTTTAATGTACAAACTCTTTTACTTCAATATATTTTACAAAACTCTCTAAATAATTAACCTTTATGTGACATTAATGATATCGATTCTTCCTATAAAATAAAGCCATTACATTATTCTCCTTTATATCTTAAAGAACAAAAATATTATCAGAGGGATGAAACCAATTTCCGATATCAACATTATCCGACATACTTTTTAGTATTCCCTGGATGAATATCGATAAATAAATCAATATATTTCTATGGAGTCCCCGGCAAAGAACAAGACTCACTCTTTACTAATAATAATAATAACTAGACAAATGATCTAGAGTGTGTGTGTTCACATTTTAAACATATTTGATATTAATATAAAAACAATGTTTACTTTTCACTATTGATTTATTACTCGAGTACTTTCGTCAAGTTAGCTTGACCCCCATTCATGACCATTGTTAAAACCAATTACTCATCCTCCATTGTCTTAACTCCTCTTACTTCCTTAACCCTTCTTTTCTATTTTTAAATAAATCTGTAATTTTATGCGACTTTGAGAAAAAAAAATATACCTACTAGTTCTCTTGAAAATGTCTAGCTAACTTGACGAAAGTACTCGAGTAATAAATCAATAGTGAAAAGTAATCAGTGATTTTATAAATATCAAATATATTTATAACTAGACAACTTTTTTAAGATGCGCCGTTTTAAGGTCTCATTCACGAATCATAACACCTCCTGAACAATAGCATTTTTTAACCTCGCCTTGAACACCTTCACACTCTCCAGAGTCTGCAAATCATAGGCAATTTTGTTCCACAGCAACGAACCAGCAACACAGAAGGCACGGTCAACATAGTTAGCCAGACCCCCTCTACGTGGCACCACACGTTTATTAACAGAGTCTGTGTTAGCAGACCTTAGTGATTTTTGCCTTTCCTTTGTCTCCTCAGAAAACTCAAGCTTTCCAGGGCCCTACAGTAAAAGGAAGTTATAGGTACATAGCACATTTCACAAAATAAGAACATGGAACATCAGCATTTGGAAAGATAGTATTGAGGAACACATACTTTACTACCTATTTAGGTGTCCATGAAGGATTTCCCCTCATTACAAAAAAAAAAAAAAGAAGAAAAAAAAAAAAAAAAAATACTTTACTAAACCATCACATCACAACCCAAAAGTGGAATAAAAATGCAACACACAGCAAATTAATTATTTTTTTCTCTGCCAACGAAACATGCATTTGTCATTACAAATTCTAAAAGGGGTACATGCGAACTCATAAATGTTTTGATATTTCTAGAATTAACTGCTCATAATGACATCAAAACCATTTTATAAAGTGATTCTTAGTATCAAATATTAAAATTCAGTACATAAAGAATACCTAATATCACATGCCAATAAAAAGTCGTAACAACAATTTTAAAGAACCCTAATGAACAGTTTTTAAAGAGTATGTCTAAATAAAAAATAATCGTACGTGTATACCTTTTTTGAATATGCAACTACTTCGATATATATACCTAATTGGCATCAGCATTTAAAAAATTTGAAATTTCGATGAGGGTTAATTTTGTTCCAAAAACTTTCTGGAGCATAGACGTACCTACTTTAATACTTTTATTTTAGTTAATGGTTTTCCAAATATGCAAAGAAAAGCTAATGAGATGTATGTAGATACTCTCTGCAGTGATAATTACTCATTAGTGAAAGGGTGTTGAAGAAAACTACTGCTACTACACCATCACGGGATAGTAAGTAAAAAGCCAGTAAAAGGTTAAATTGAAAAAAACGTCATCTGATAAAATGGGGAAACAAGTGGATTTACAGTATGTAGAGAACGGTAATACAAACCATGACATTTCATGAAATTATCTACTACAACTACACCATCACGGCATATCCCACAAGTGGCATAACCAGCAGACATACTTTAAATATTTAAGTCGTCTTCTCCGTGGCAAAACAAAAATGACACGTCATCCCTAAAAAAATATGCTTCATCTTCTTCTTCTTCTTCCTCGTGTGATAGATCATCGATCTGTTGTTTCGGAAGTGATTCCCTCTTGTGACCCTGAGGACCAGCATCCTTCCATCTTTTTGGTGGTCTTCCTCGTGAACGTGAGCCAGCCGGTGTCTTCTTTGCAGCAATGTGGGCGATCCTGTTTTCAGGCATCCTGTCCACATGGTCTCTCCAGAATCGTCTCCTCTTCCTATTCCATCTCACTATGTTCTCCGTGTCGCATATCCTTCTAATCTCAGTATTTCTGGTTCTATCTCTGAGAGTTGTTTTTCCGCAATAGCACGTAAAGTTTTCATCTCAGATGTTCTGAGTAGGTTCTTGCTGTATCTGCTCTTGTTTCGACGCCGTAAGTCATTAAAAAATATGCAAAATGTACCTACATATAAAAAAGGTATTCAGAAATTTACATAAACCATCTTTATTCGTTGTAACATTTCATTGTATATTATAAGCAATAGGTAGGCATATTGTTTAAAGCACTTAATATAAAATGTGCATAGTCTCTTCTAATAATAAACATAAGGTAAGTACGTAGATACTACAATACATGACGAAGGTCGCTTGTTGCTTTCGTGAAAATCACAAAGAAAATCCTTTATTATTATGTCATATTATACAAGAAATCCGAGCTATATACATACATAGGTAGTAGTGATGTAACGAATGTGCGATTTTGTATATTTGTTACCTACATTCGCGAATGCGAATAGCGAATATTGACTTGCTTAAAATTCTATAATTGCTTAAACATTAAAATTTCTTCCCCCTGTCGCCGAATTTTCGCAATGGTATAGGAATTAAAAATATTTCAAAAACTTCTCGATTTTCTTAAAGAATATTTGCTTGCAGTACTTTTTACTACAACATACCAGGTAAATATCTGGTACTTTTATCGAATATCCGATACTTTATTACCATATTATATTCCAATATTTTCTGTGAATACAAATGCGAATGCAAAATTGAGACAGCACTGGTTGTCTAAAAGAAATTACGTAAGTAATAAGTCCGCCAGTCATACTGACATCTGTGTATAACATAACATAACATAACATGCATAGACAATTCACACAGACCGAGCTAGTCCCAAACTAAGATATTAATCTTGTATTATGGGTACTAACACGACGATACACATAAATATACAATGCACTGATCACATATAAATACATGTAACACCCAAACCCAGAACAATTTGAAAAAGGTCATTCTTCATTTTGCCGTGGCCGGGAATCGAACGTTAGCTTTTACGCCACACCGGTCGTCAATATAAGAAAGTATGTTTTAAATACTTTTAAATGCAAATACGGATACTCGTTACATCACTAATAGGTATTGAGTACATAATAATGTAGTACTGAGCTACTTAAGGAGCGATATTAAGGCGGGACTTTTATTAGTCTTTGAACATCCACTCCCTAAGAGATTCGCTTTCCCTTTACGATATGTACAGTCAAGTCATGTTTTATGTGTATTAAATTTAATATTACCTACCCTTTCTGCTGATTCCTTTGCTGAATACCTACTATCGGTATTATTAAAATATACTCATGGTTTTTATGTCTACTTATTTCTTAGAAACGTCCATAGATGTTGTTTTTAAAATGAAAAAAAAATAATACTACTAGTATAGTTTTCTCTATCATTCGATATCCTCTCTGATTATAAGCATATGGATTGATTTTTTATCCTGTGCAACTCTTGACAGCTCTTTTTCATGAATGATCCACAGTTCATCTTCTCCTATACATAGATCTTCAAGATATTCTCGGCGTAGGCAACCCCTGTGATTTGAGTCAATCAACCCTTATGTCTTGTTGAAGGTCTTCGTAATGCATTCTCTTAACAACCAGTAATTTCCAAATAGGGCAATATATCCCTCCAGTGGGCATCGGAACCTTCCAAGGATGCGATAAAAAAAACATTTGGGGAGCTCTGAAAAAGGCGCTGTATTTTTTTTAATTTATGTTCTAAGGAATGCACTCAAGCCTTTGATTATTTCACAAAATGGGCGATGCTCGAAAAAAAGTTCAAGAATCTCTGACCACAACGTCGTGTCCTGCAAATGAAGTAAACAGCAGACTATCTCCATGTTATGAACTTAAAAATACTTAACGTGTCAATAACATCACTTTTCATAGTGACGTAGTTGATACTAACTATTTATATAACTCGCCCCTTTATAGGATGCATAGGTTGGGGAATATGTATGGTCATTTGGCGGATGTTTTTGCGGATTCCTTATCCGAATACAAATGGAAATTAACAGAAAATTTTAAATCTGCGAGTTTGATGGATTGTGTTTAGTTGCTGAGTTTTGATGTGTTGTTTTTGCGACGAGATTGTGTCTATTGGTGTTTTCGGTTTGAGCGAGAGTGGAACAACCCGAAACTATGTATTGTATTGTTACCGACTTGGCCAGGCATTCCCTACATGAATAATTAATTGTATTTTGATTTTTTATGATATATTTTAGGAAGTTTATAATCATTATTATTTTTAAGAGATTTATAATCATTATTTGAAATTATTTGCTAGTACTACATTACAGCTACATTGTTTTTTTCACTTGACTGTTTTCTTTTTGTTATGTTATGTTTGTAAAGGCTGGTTCAGCCGTTTATTATTAGATAAATAAATAAATACACATATATAAGACATTCAGTATTAGTAGCATTCCATACCATTTAATTAAAGATGGTAAGGTAATAATATTATGAGTGATGTAACACAAACACCTTCTTTTTGCAGTATACTCAAAATCTTACCACAAAGAATTCTACATATATTTGTTTTTTCCGGGCATTTCAAAGAAGATCAAAGACATTTATCACTAAGAACTGAAAATTCTAAATGAAATCTATTATTTGAACCACGTTATATATACACGAAACAGCTGTAATTAGGTATTCATTAATACCTGCTAAATAATTAAATACTTTTTCACAATATCTACATAAATATCAGTAGTATGTTGAAAACTTTCATAATTGATTCAGGCCCACCATTATTTCTTCCTCTCCTTTAGCAGTTTTTAATCCCATGTAATAGTACGGCCTTCTTTCTTTGCTTTTCTTCACAACGTGTTTCTGTCTAGTGCATCATTGTATCGCATGACCTGCCTAACTATTTCTCCACATTTACGTTTGTGCTTTCTTCTGGACTAGAACTTCAAGTTCTTTGGCCTCATTGAGCCCACCTTTTTAAATATATCAATTGAAAATGAAAATATTTTTAACATTACTTTATTTTCACTATGATAGAATATATTAAATCCGAACGCAGTCTACAAATATAGGCGAAAATTTGGATTTAATAACTTACATAATGGAAATTAAACAGTGTTTAATAATATTTCTATTTCATATTTCATTAAAATTAAAAATAAATTTCTACAGTTTAAACACAAAAGCTCTTGAGCTATAAAATAACCATGAATTATAAGAGGTGAAAATAATAGTTTAATTCACTGTGTCGGTGTTTAGGTAGTAGAATTCCATTGTCAATCGATTGACAATGGAATTCTACTACCTAAATCGTCTTATAAGGACATTGTCAATTGATTGACAATGTCCTTATATAACGAAAGACGTCTCTCTTACCGAATAAAACAATAGTAGAATAAAACGCTTGTTTTATTTATTTCGATAATAGTTTGATTAAACATCCATATATTTATTTATTTATTTATTTATTTATTTTACATAATAAAAAAAAATTAAATAAATAATAAACGGCTGTATCAGCCTTTACAAATAATACAAATAAAAAGGAACAGTCAAGAGAAATAATGCATAAAGAGAAAAACAATAGGTATACAACAAGAAAAAGAAATAGCATATGTAGGTACTACCAATCAATTTCTAATAGGTAAGTACTAGTATAAACTACTACTACTACTACTATTACTATACCATCACGGCATATCCCACAAGTGGGGTAACCAGCAGACCAGCTGCATGTAAGAAACATGCAAGCTGTCCTCTTCGTGCCAGTATAAAATTAAGACATTCAGGATGGGTGGCAAACCTCATCGCTGAATTTAAGATGTACAATGTCTTAATTTTTTCGAACACCTGCCTTTTACAGGACACTCGAAAACTTAAGGAGAAGAGTGGGAGACCAATTCTTTACCGGGTGCTCCACGGCACAACTACTTTACTAGTATAAACAATCAGATAAAAAGAATATAAACACTAATACAAGTTTAAAAGACAGAAAAAATATATATACATATATTCATAAAATGGAAGGGTATATACATTATTTAGTAGCAGTAAATAACAGTAAAATATATATATAATATATAAAGAGTTACAATCCATTGGATTGGTCTGCAACGAGTTTGGTCTTTCCTCTCCATTCGTCTCTATTCTCAGCCAGTCTTTTCAGCTCCACGTATGAGCCACGGTTCATGTCCCTCTTTAGTTGGTCCATATACGCGTCTCTTGGTCGGCCTCAGCCATTTGTCCCCTCGGTCTTACTCTCTGCAATGGCGATGAGTAGTCCTGGGTGCCTGATGTTGTGGCCAATCCAGTTCAGTCCAGTTATATTATTCATAATATTATATGATATAGGCAAAAATTTGGATTTAATAACTTACATAATGGAAATAAAACAGTGTTTAATAATATTTCTATTTATATTTCGTTAAAACTAAAAATAGATTTCTACAGTTTAAACACAAAAGCTCTTGAACTATAAAATAACCATGAATTATGAGTGGTGAAAATAATAGTTCAATTTACTGTGTCGGTGTTTAGGTAGTAGAATTCCATTGTCAATCGATTGACAATTTGAATTCTACTACCTACCTAAATCGTCTTATAAGGACATTGTCAATCGATTGACAATGTCCTTATAAGACGAAAGACGTCTCTTTCACCGAATAAAACAATAGTAGAATAAAACGCTTGTTTTATTTATTTCGATAATAGTTTAATTTTACATCCATATAATAGGTAATAAAAGCATAAAAAATTCACTACAAATTATATTTGGTTACCCATTCAATAACTGAGAGCATCTTAAGTAACTTAATTTCGATGATTGGATGAATATTGGTCCATTTAACACTCTTTCGTCGTAAGATCTATAATATTAAAAGCAAAAGGTATTTTAGTATATTACCGCGTATATTCATTAGGACGTACATATCTCATCTATAGAGCAAAAATTCAACGAGCACTCGTCGAAATCTGTGCATTGAGTTTCTTGAATGAGACAATAACCTAAGCCTTGATAATAACAATCCAAATAGTATTAAAAAAAATATGTAGCACTATAGCAAGGTAAGCTTGATGTAAGTAAAAGAATAAGCAAGAAAATTTACTTCCGGGCCAAGTGGTCAACAATTTTTACCACACACATAAATTGCCCTAAAGACCATGGCCACCCAGCCCGGAAGAAAGTTTTCTTACTAATGAGGCCGGCCGTGAAAGCCTAAGATCATACAATAAAATTATTTTATATCTAATCGCATCACTTACCAACACAGTGTGTTTGAAGAGTACAAAGGTGAGATTATTAATTGTTCGTAATTTTATGATTTATTTCATAATTTTTATCCATGAAAATTACAGGTTTTATAGCCAGGATCGATTTCGGAAAACCTTAACCATTGACGAGCGATACAGTAAAATCCATCGCCATCTTAATAATTAAGTAATGTATGTGCATTGTAGAATACTAAAAGCATTCGAAATGTCTCGAAACTGTTAACATAGTTAATCCTTCCAAAATAAATAATATTTTTAGCCAGGGGCCGTAGACAAACCGTACTTAGCGATCGACTACTGGCGAACTTTTCGACAAACACCTACATTTACCATATAATTATGCGTTATTGTTGCCACTATTGTCGAAAATTCGTTTGTAGTCAATCGCCAAGTGCGTGTTTTTCTAGGGGCTCAGGGTTTATGAGAAAAACGTCACTGCTCAGTACCTACCTGAATCATTAGAATTCAGGAGAAAGGTGACGAAATTTTCGGAAAATCGCTTTAAATAATAGTATCTTTATTATGTAAATACGAATAAAGCTAATTTTTGTTTTCGGAACGTAGAATTGTTTTAAAGTAAATGGACTAGGAAAATTAAAATCAGTTTACTAAAATTTGTATAATTTAAAATTTGTAGTTATAAGCTTAAAATGTGTTGAAACAAAGCAATTAATGCTGACCATCCTACTTACATACGTACATGCGAAAGATAATAATATGGCCCATGATTTTTTTTATATCCTTGTTTAAGTACAAAAACACTCAATATAATAACGACAAACCTCTTTTGAACACGAAATGTTCTCAACTGTAAGCAAAATTTCGTTTGTTGTCAAAGTGTTATATATACAAATAAACATTACCCTATATTGAATGATTCCATAAAATGTTAGTGCTAACAATTTTCATACATATTGGTAAGTTGTACAACGTTTTCGGTAATAACATCGAGAATATTGTACATTTATGAGAACGAGATTGAATTGAAAATTGTTCGATTCTCTCAACAGATGTGTAAAAATGAGGTATGTACATACGTAATCCTTTTAGGTAAGTAATAATCAACGTATTCTTGGAAGTTTTTGAAACACATTTATTTGTGGCACTGAGCCAAAAAAACTCTTCAGGCTGTTCTCCTTTTCTCTCTTTCTATCTCTGGTACATGAAAGCATTAAGGATATGAAGCAGAGTTATTATATGTAATAAAATCTAATTTATTCTAGTTTCAAAAGTTCTTAAAATACAATATTATATTGTAGAGTTGAACATTAACAGTTAATGGATTAAAGAAGTAATAAAATTTTGCAATTGAGGAATAATGTAATAATTAGGAGCGGATGTGGAAAAAATGTACATATGTACATAAATACATACATGCCATCACGCCGCTTTCCTCGCGGGGTAGGCAGAAACGATCGAGCGCCACTTCCTTCTATCCTTGCATATGTACATCTTTCGCTTACCCCGCTTTTGATTTGGCATGAGGATTAACGAGTATGTATGTATGCTAGATGATTTATTCGGCGCCGTTTAATGAAGCATCCGTCTCAAGGTCGCGGAACTACTTTCTATTAAAACTGTCAATAACGTTAAGTAATTGTTAGGGTAACTTCTGTCAAATTAAGTAATATTTAGTAAAACAAGGGGAAAAGGTCTTCCATCGATTTATAAAAGAACTGAAGTCAATCGTAGAAAAACTATGAACATTTTTTTTTAACTTCTACAATTAAATTAAATGCTTGGCAGTAATTGACGTAATATTTACACAATTTTTACAATGTTTAGAAACTTAACGATGAACGAAATTAATTGTGCATGAAACAAATTAATAACGTGCTAACGTATTCACAACTAACAAAGCTTTTGATTAACGATGGTTACTTCTGATACTTTTCTTCAACATATTGTACCTTTTCAAATAATGCTAGCCTTACAATCTTATTACGAAATTTCATGAGTATTGCGGATAGACTAACAGTTTTAATTCCCTGCATTAACGTCTATGTCCATTTGTTTATTAGTTAGTATTTTTAAGAAAGAGAACATTAATAATGCAAGTTTTTATACATGCTGTTAGACTGCTTGTTACTCCACTCCTGGGATATTATTTTTATTATTATCTTTAAATTTCCTTTGCACATCATTACAGCTTTTGGCCAATGTGATGTTCAAAGAGATACAATTTATACATAGCAACACCATATTCAATATATTCAAAACAACGAAACAAAAATAAACAAACAAACAAAAGATCACCACGGAATGATCGTTGCCTCAATTAAGGCAACAAATTTCCTTTAGGACAGAGAAAATGTGTGACAGTTCTGAACCAACAAATTAAAAAATACAATTGCCCGGTTGATCGGAGAATTCATCGCCAAATTCCTTCTTCCATGGGTAGGATAGAACAAAAAATGCCCTCGCAATCTATTGTGAGAGAGTGGTACGTAAAATGAAAACTCTGTCAAAATCATTGGATTTTGAATTATTCCATTCAACAATTTAAAAAAAATATTTAATAAGTAAATATGTTTTCACTGTGTCAGTGTTTAGGTAGTATCTAGAATTCCATATCGAAATAAATAAAACAAGCGATTTATTCTACTAATGATTTAATCTGTGAGATAGAGACGTCTTTCGTCTTATGAGGACAATGTCAAGGATTGACTTCGTCCTCATAAGACGAAAGACGTCTCTCTCACAGATTTATTTATTTATTTATTTATAATAATACATACGGCTTACGCCTTTAATACATAGTTACAAACAACAATTGCACAACACCATCATCGTATCAAATCAAAACTAAAAAACAAAAATAAAGTATACTGCATCACTTCAAATTATAAAATTAAAATAAAACACATTGTGTCACATAAACCACATTAAATCATTAGTAAAATAAAACGCTTGTTTTATTTATTTCGAAGTAAATATGTTTAACTCTCACGTGTATCATAACCCAAACATCCAGCGACAAATATTGTAAGATATAGAAATGAATATTATCATAAAGTATGTAGATTCATTTTGAAAGTACTTCGAATTCCGCAACACAAATCCTAAAGTTCTATATGGCGTAATAGCATAGAAAGAATTTCGACGATTAGACTTTACGCTAGACAGTACGTCAACGCGCGCGCTTTTTCTGTTCAATTCTTTGTGAATTTATTATTTAAAAAATAGTGATTTGTATCATTGTGATTCGATATTATTGAGTTATATCAAAATACAAATAAAGTTTTATTTCGATACAATACCGACGACCTTAAATTTCATGTAAAAAGTGCTATGTTTTCTATTACGTAACATTTAGATATGAAATATAATATTTATGGAAAGGCCTCGATCGTTACTCATTCTAAAGAAATAGATAAATTTCTAAGATACTAAATAATACCCGCATTGAGGGTCTAGGACAGATAAGTCTGAACCGGAATGTAATCCTACGACGGGTCGACGGATATAACGTGATATTACTCAAGGAAGAAAAATCTGTATCTGACTATCTGCCTACGTTTTGTTACTACTACGTATTTCACTTTAATTATTCAGCAAGGAACTTTAATTACCTAATTAATAGTAGAAACAATGTGAAAGTGATACATGTCTTGAAATTAAATTTTATTATCTCCTTAATTAACCGAGTAATTAAATAAATCCTGCTGTAGGTAGGCAACAACATTACATAGCCATTTCACTTTTAAAAAATGATCAACTCATTATTTATACTTGAGCAGTTTTCTTTCTCAACCTTTCAAGCAACTGAAAGTCTCTGTCTAGGACTGAAAAGGTCATTTTTCATCGGTCATTCCTAACTGTTTCGCTTCGTTCTTCTCAAATACTGTGGAAAATGAACCATTTATAAATGTTGATTGTAAAAATATTGTTACCATTGTCAAAGTTCTGCCTCCTTAGAATTCAATCTAGTTTTTTTTTTGTATTGAGACTATACATATCTATATTTTATTCTACCATTCGATATAATTACGAGAGATACGTCTTTCATCTTGTCAGAACATTGTCAATAACTAGTTTGATATGTTATTATTAAACTTTGATGAACACAAAAATATATCACTCTCCATAATATTAAATCCGATATAGCAGATCACATAACAGAATAGGGAGATTCAGTCAATGAAAGTAATGTGGAAATATTACACAAATGCTCAAAGGGATGAATGATTAGTCTTTTACATTTCATAAAAATAGAGAAATGTCGTATCACTGTCGTATCAATAACATAGGAAATATATTCAAATTCCACCCTTACACCCCCCGCCATTGTATCAATACATTTCCTACCTGCTCTCAATACCATGCACCTCCATCCCAGACTCATTCTTCCTAGAATCATATTTTATTTGTTAGCATGTGTAATTTTTCGATTCCTCGTATTAATTTGCTAATAAAACCTCACTTATGATTGGAGTCTACTTCAAAGGCCTCCGAGTCAAATATTGTTCGAGTGTAAGGCAAACAACGTTTTTATTATAACCTATTTTGATTATTTTGACATGAAATTTCATAAGTTGTTAAAACATAGAAATGGTGCATAATAAAAAATTAAGACATTTTACATCTTAAATTCAGCGATGAGGTTTGCCACCCATCCTGAATGTCTTGATTTTATATTGGCACGGAGAAGACAGCTTGCATGTTTCTTACATGCAGTTGGTCTGCTGGCTACCCCACTTGTGGGATATGCCGTGATGGTATAGTAGTAGTAGTAGAAGCATAATAAAAAAAATGGATTTAGCTTATTTTTACTTTATTCTATATGTAAAAGTATACAGGTTTTAGAGACAAAATAATCAATCATAAAAATAATATGATAACACAAATCATGAAATGTTGCCACTATTTGAAATTTTATCCATTGATTGAATCCCTTGATAATACAAGAATATTTTTTTTACCAACAAAAGAACTACGGTGTTGTTTGTACCCTCTCTAGGTATCTCTTTTTTGTTTTTCTGACTATCGCTTTTGTCGAATTTGATATTGATGGAGTTACAATCTTCTTGATTTGATTGATCAACTTATTCTTATCCTGCTTCTGAGCTTTTTATATTTCATATACCTGTCTATAAATTGTGATGGAAGTGTTTATTTTCATAAAAAACACAGTCAATATTTCACTTTAATCTTTGGATGATGCCATCTGAAAACACAAACACCGTGCATAATCTGAGCTTCCCAACGTGGAAGACACTGAACAAACTAAAGGTTGGGAGACTACGTGCAAAAGTAACCGGCAGATGTGGGGCTTTTTGGATGGGGAGGATACAAACTGCGAATGCGGGAAGGTGCAGAGTGATTCTCACTTATTGCAATGCCTGCTGATGCAGAATCCATGTAATGTGAGTGACCTAATGAAGGCAAATAACAAAGCGAAATACGTCGCTGCTTACTAGAGCGGCAAGGTATAAAGTCCGGACCCAAAAAGTAATTAAGTAACGTGTCTAGAATTGATTGTTGCATCATTATTCTGACAGGTTAGCAAACGTACAGCTGAATAGATTGCGGTCTATCGTGTAGGTACGTGTCTACGCGTATTGTGTTCGGTTCTGATAGATATGACGGCACTATACATACACCTCTCTTACGTAGTTTTATTAGTCACCGTTGAAAGCCCAATATGGTACAATGTATGCGCTCTCATGTACAGGCTGTTGATAATATGACATTAAAATACATAAAAGAGATATGTTGCTTTATGGACTTGAAGGCAGATATCATGCTTTATGGCAAGCAGAAAAATAATAGATGGTTTATATGTAGAAAGATAGATAGAGAAAAAGAGAAGGAGAAGGCTACAGAGTTGCTTGACATAACGGGTAAGAAACCCACTACTTACAACATAACATGTACATATAGACAATTCACACAGACCGAGCTAGTCCCAAACTCAGATGTGAATCTTGTATTATGGGTACTAACGCGACGATACACATATATACAATGCACTACACACATATACATGTAACACCCAGACCCAGGACAATCTGAAAAAGATCATTCTTCATTTTGCCCTGGCCGGGAATCGAACCCGGGACCTAGTGACTTAACCCAGATAATACTATTGTCCTTTTAAAAGGACAGTAGTAGTACCTCGATATAAATGGATATATCTTTAATTTATTTTGTTCCTTAGCAGTCGTGCTTGTTTATTTGCATAGCTAATGAATCAACTTGCATCATGAAACAGTTTTGAGCATTGTTTTGTGACGAGGGGTCAAGTTTTTGGAATTTAAAATAGTGCTACAGATTTTGGGTTGATGTCGACGCCACCTTTGGATAAAAAACGGTAAATGACTTTTTTATATTAATTAAAAAATACATGCATGCTTTATTTTTGTGTACTTAAATGTTGTTAAAATATGATTGAATTATAAAAAAAATAATATTTGAAAATATGTGATAATTTCGTAATGTTCAATTTAAGTGTCCTTTTAAAAGGACAATAGTAACATACGTATGCTATTTTATAGGTGTACGTAATAGGGACAAGTTATATTTCTTCAACTTTTTGTCACAAAATATGTTTACACTTCAAATCGATTAGCATTAAAAATTACTAAAGACATTTGTAAAATCTTATCTAATTATTATGTACTTCATAATTATGTTTTTTTTCCTATTTCAGAGCTTCGTATTCACTAAACGACATATTAACAATCCTTGAAGAGGAAAAATCTGAGAGAGAAGGTGATACAGTTGGCGATATATTTATAATTATTTATTTGTTGTTTGTTTTATTGTTATTGTTTTTTTTATATATATATAAACATTTTATGATTTTGTTTGCTTCTCTCGGCTAGAGTCAAACTACACTCCTTCGATGTCCCACACGGGGTTGTTTTCGGCCGGCCAGCCCTTCAGGCTTCCCACAATGGCACCTTCGGTGTGGTCAAGATTTGTTAAGTGTAGAATTCGGATAAATGGAAGTCCCCAGACTTCTGCGGAATCCGGGTGGACGGTGGGTCACCTTCAATGACGTTGCAATGCAAAATTTCTGGCAACTACATCGATACGAAGGTGGAAAACTTGATCAATTAACATTTAGAAGATGTGTTGTTCTCAATATATTGCAATTTTTCAAAAAAAGGAAAAGACCCAGACCTTCCAATTTGGAAAATATTGATTCCCGCTCTGACTTGATTATTTTATAATGAATCAAGAAAAACAAACCCGTTGAAGAGAGTGTCACAGAAAATACCAGCGCATAATTTATATGATAAAAATGCAATATTACACTGCACATCGAATGTTTCATCCCATATCACGAAAAATAGTCAAAAAAACTACTTTTTTAATGTCCAATTCACACATCGTCATGTAAAATCACATGATCCAACAGATAATTAGATATATAAACACAAAAACTACATTGCAAAATGAATTCCACCTCAAGACTTTATGTTTCTCATACAATGTTGTTTAGGTAGTGGATATTACTATTGTCCTTTTAAAAGGACACTTTATTTTTTTCAATAAAACTCTTTAAAAAATATATTTTTTTATTTCTTCTTCTACAACATTATTTTTTTACCAAATTCAACAACATATCCAAAAATTATGAATTTCGGATGAAAAAAAAATTTCAGGATTATCTGGGTTAAAGGCAATGTGCGTTAGCCTCCACGCCACACCGGTCGTCATAATGCAGTACTATATTTCATAGAAATCAGGATCCAAAAATAAATTCCCCTTATTTCAGAGGCATTAACTATGTAACAATTTCTAGACACTCTTGAGAAGCTCGTCAATGGTGCAAGTGAACTGAAATCTTATAAATATTTTTATTTAAAAATGACCAAAAATAAATTATAATTCAAATATATTTATTCATCAAAAATAAACACTTCAAACAATAAACTAGTGATGTAACGAATACCTATTCGTATTTGCATTCGCATATTTCAAAGTATTCGCAAGAAATATGCCAATAATTTACGAATATTATTTTGGTAACAAAGTATTGGTGATTCGGTAAAAGTACCGGATACTTACCCAGTACATTGTATAAAAAGGTACTACAAAAAAATATTCTTTAAGAAAACCGAGAAGTTTTGAAAGATTTTAAATTCCTTTACCATTTTGAAAATTCGGCGACGGGGGGGTAGAAATTTTAATTTTGAGCAATTGTAGAAATTTGAGCAAGTCAATATACGTTATTCGCATTCACATTCGCATTCGTGAGTATCCAAAATCACTTATTCGTTACATCACAACAATAAACAATTAATCTAAAAGAATACTAAATTATAACTTATATTTTTCTTTTTTCCTTCAAAATTGAGCAGAGTTCGTGCTTTGAAGAATTTAGGGTCATTCTTACATGATAAATTCAGCAACATAACATACATAACCATAAAATATCTCTCCCATTTCCTAATGATTCTTCATAACTTAAAAATAAAAACTGTAGAGTCATATATAAAAAAACAAAACGATAATAATAATATTATAATTACTATAAAGGTTTGCTGTTTAACCACATAACATAGAGCCTCTAGTCTACATATCGTATTACAATACTAATGCAATTATATATATGTATATTGTCATGGGAACCTTATAATTTGGTATCGTTAAAATGGTACTTGTGTTGCCATCTATCGAAATCCTGTGAAAGCCCTGGCCCCCTATCCAGAGATATCGTAAATACCTTTTTGATATTATCATAAAGCAGATTCCTTCTTCTTCATCCTTTTCCGGGAGTCAGCCATTTTGGCCAGTTTCCCTCCGTCCGTCTTAGAATAGAGAACGGAGGAACTCGCTCAATAAAAATAATCTATATTTCTTCTCTTCTTCAAGATACTGTGAGTGTCGCATTTGTATGTAGTTCAGTATTAAAAATGTGAATTGTTTTTGAGTATTCATAAACTGTGTAACCATTTTCTTCTTCAATAAACTGATCGTTCCACATCATGCTAGTGTTTACTTAATACAACCACCACAATAATTTTACCCAACGACAAACCCTGAGAGAGTCACTGAAATCTGCCGATCATGAGGGAGGAATGTTACAGATTGGCGCTCCAACGTGATGCCTAAATATTGTGGTGTTTTGTTGTGTTTGGAGTGAATTTAACAGTGCATAAATGATAACATTAAATAGTGCGTAGATAAGTTCGTTACGTATCACGTGACCCACCCATGTTTCCATGTATCACCAACACACACACACTTCTCTAGAATGTTCGATCAAAAAACAGTTGAAATTTTCCCTTCTTCACAGCAAGACTGTACAACTTTGCTCTTCAAAAAATTTCACCGCGTGACCAATAAGGACTATAATGGTACTTCAGTGAATATTTGAGTTAAATAATCAGTGAAATAATAAAAACATTTTAATAATTAAATATGTGAGTTTTGAATTTTCGCCTCACTACAACAAGTGTACTTCGTAAATTTCACCACATGACAATAAGGTTATGTTAGTGCTTCAATGAACATTTGAATTGATAAATAGTGTAATAATAACCACATTTTAATTAATAAATAATCAAGTGCGTGATACATTTGCGCGCCCTCAAAAAACTCATATAATAAAGAAGAAAAAACCGTTACACCAACAAGGAAAAAAATGAACGAGTACATTTATTTGAATTATAAACAGTGTTAAAATAAAAACAATTATAATAATAAATATATGCGAGATACATTTATGATCTTCAAAAAGAAATCCGCTATATTGCAAGTACGATCAGATATTGTTAATGAATGGAGAATTTAAGAAATAAATACAACAAGAAATTGACAAGATTGTGAACAGATACTCCAAACTTTCCTAAGACGTCCAGATAATTTCCTTCTGATGAGATGAAGATCTCCAACGTTACAATCCCTTAAGAAGCCTGCTACCACCACTACGAAGGATGTCCATGACGGAATTTTCTTCCTTGACGGTTCCTGACCTCCAATAGAAGGATGTCCCATGTTTTGTCATCTAGATCTGACGTTTCTTCGAGGCCTTCTTTATCTACACAGAGAACCCTTGATGCTTGATGGTTTTGAGGATGATGAAATGAATACTTCCTTCAATTCGTAACAGACAACCCTAATCGTCTAACTACTATACAGGTTTTTATGGAAGAATGTGGTGTTGTTTTGTTCATTTTGTACTGAAATATTTTATATACCTACTATAGATACAGTTTTTTACATGTTGTTCCATGCTTTGCCTTTTGTGCCAAAGAGATTGTAAAAATTCCAGTTTCAATTTTGCATAAATTCAAGTGATACTAGCTAAGATCATTTTACAATTATTTGCGGAATTATTTGCTTGTTGATGTAAGATTCTACACTGAAGGATCTACAAAGTAAGAGTTGTAAATTTATAAATGTCCAGTTTGTGAAATAGTCCAAGTAAAGTTTTTTCTATATCTGGTTGAATATACTCAAGAGTAAAGAAATCAAATTTAAATTCATTGTACTTGTACCTACCTAGCGTGCGTGTCACGCGGGCTGTAGATGTATTTATGTATGGTTTGAAGTGAAATGATCATAGACCTCAATATTGCTGGAAGAGGCTTAACAAAACAAATTTGAATAATTACCAATAATTCTTTACTCATATGCTGGAATTGTTAATTTTATGATATGTAATGTATGTAATGTTATGTCTACGATATTTCCAGGGAATGTCAAACTTTCCAGCGATTTCCAAACTTTAACAATTTAAAGAAATAATTGTTATTGATTTTTTTTCGAGTCTTATCAAAGGACAAGACTTCCAAACAATTTTTTTTAGTATCCAATGGTTCCCAACTGTTGAGATTTGATGTTACAAAGGTTGCCAAACTTTTTTTTGTTAATCAAAGAAATTGGCACCTCGTTTCATCAAGTCTCAGGTTCACCGAATCATATCCCCTAACGTATACGAGCTATGCGATGTAGATACTGGAGCAATGGGAAACTATCATGCTAAGGATATCATTAAGTTCTGAGTCCTAGGTATGTGTTTCTCCAAAATTTTGTTGTTATATTTCATTCTGAATGTAAATCCATCAATGGAAACTTGAAATTTTGGTAATGTAAAGAATTTATGTAAAAATGTAATGTTTTCTTGGGCTGTAATTTTAATGAATAAAAAGAACTATGTCTATACATCACAGGTCAATGTTAATAGTGAATTTTGTATGTAATAAAAATGTTAGACTCACAAAAGAAATTATATTTACAGTCATAGTAATGTCAAAGGAATTATCTTTCTTTCTTCTTTAAAGCAAAATAAATTATAATACTGTTGATAGTCAAAAATTTGGTATTTCTACTCTTCAAGTACTTGTAACTTTTGCAGCCCATCTTATTGTAAACATTTAGTTAAGAAATCTCATAGAGGCTCTTCAAGGTTCCGCTTCTGTGAGAATTTTGAATTGTTCGAACTTTGTGGCGCCCTTAAATAATATTTTTTGTATGTTTGATCACCTTTTTTTTGTTTGCGCCCGTGGATGCCTGAAGTTGCCTTTATCATCTCATATGCTAGCCGTTTTCAGTAGCAACGTGTTCGCAATAATCTGAACCCATCCACTGTCGCAGACAAAAGACATACAACATGTTAGTTTTAAAGAATTTTGTACTGTATAACTGATGTAATTTTGACCCTCCAGTATACGAAAGTATACGAATTCCTTTGCTAATTTTCCTTAAATTTTTGCGTGAACTCCTGAATCACTGAGTTAAGTGGTAACTGATTTATTTATTTGTTTATTTATATAATTATATATTTCAAGGTGTAAAAGTAGAAAGTATGTCAGATTGCGCAATAAAAGATGAAGTATGAAAGTGTGTGAAAGGTTACCACTAATTCTCTTAGTATATCAAATCATTAATGCTAAATCTTAAATTGAGGGTCAAGGTCGCATCAGTCAACTTAAACATAAGTTTATTGTTTACAATCTTTAGTGTGCATGGTTTTGTAAATAAATCATATGGCAAGGTTTCTCACATGGTGTGAACCTGCTGGCCATTTTGCGGCAATTTTACTGTATGGAATGCGTACCCTTACAGTAATTTCTATTTGCCTAGTATGAATGTTAAGGAGTCATTGGATGATTCGCCATCTTCCATGTACATCTCCTGGGTTAGACTGATATAGAGATATGACTAATCGTCCTACCCTAATACAATCAGTTCTAACTCAAATTTATTTTAGTAATTATCAATTTTTTTATGCCCGACAAGCTTATTGTCCAAGTGAGGTTTGAGGACGCTCAAACAAAGAAAATTCATACAGGTCGCTTAGAGAAGCTCTGCGCGATAGGTTTGGTACCTGATATTAACCATTTGCCTGTACGAAATTGGTGGGAAGTTTCCACAAAAGAAAAATGCTATAGGGTAAAGGATTACCGCCCTTATAATAGAGGTAGATCAGATATAATTGTAATGGATACCTCCTCTTGGAGTAAAGAAAAGTGTTTGTAAAATTGTTGAAGGTTTTGTGATATTATGTAAAAGGAATTTAATTTTTTTTGTTTTGTCTTAAGCATGTAAAGGTTTACCTAGAAGTATGGCGAGAACATTGTCTACGATCCCGTTTCCGCGACCTGTTCTGTCGGTGCATCTTCCTGGTCCCTTGCTTGCTTGAGACATGTCTATTTGTAAGGATTAGTTAAGAATTTGTTACTAATGTCTGTTAGAAAAATTTGTATCTTTGTTTTGACACTCACAGTATTGTAAAATCTTTCTTATCTTTGACACTCTTAGTTCTGTAGAATCCTTCTTATTACTGACTTTGAGACTTTTCTTTTTTTTATTCATTTTTTTTCTTTAAAAGACAACTTGAGATGGTGTCATGGGAACCTTATAATTTGGTATCGTTAAAATGGTACTTGTGTTGCCATCTATCGAAATCCTGTGAAAGCCCTGGCCCCCTATCCAGAGATATCGTAAATACCTTTTTGATATTATCATAAAGCAGATTCCTTCTTCTTCATCCTTTTCCGGGAGTCAGCCATTTTGGCCAGTTTCCCTCCGTCCGTCTTAGAATAGAGAACGGAGGAACTCGCTCAATAAAAATAATCTATATTTCTTCTCTTCTTCAAGATACTGTGAGTGTCGCATTTGTATGTAGTTCAGTATTAAAAATGTGAATTGTTTTTGAGTATTCATAAACTGTGTAACCATTTTCTTCTTCAATAAACTGATCGTTCCACATCATGCTAGTGTTTACTTAATACAACCACCACAATAATTTTACCCAACGACAAACCCTGAGAGAGTCACTGAAATCTGCCGATCATGAGGGAGGAATGTTACAATATAATAAGTTACAATCCATTGGATTGGTCTGCAACGAGTTTGGTTTTTCTTCTCCATTCGTCTCTATTCTCAGCCAGTCTTTTCAGCTCTACGTATGAGCCACAGTTCATGTCCCTCTTCAGTTGGTCCATATACGCGTCTCTTGGTCGGCCTCTGCCATTTGTCCCCTCGGTCTTACCCTCCGCGATGGCGATGAGTATTCCTGGGTGCCTGATGTTGTGGCCAATCCAGTTAGCTCGTTGTTGGCCGATTCTCTTAAGAAGTTGCCTTTTTTCGCCTACCCTGGTTAATACTTCTGCGTTTTCGACGTGTTCCGACCAATGGATCTTAAGCATGCGTCTGTAGCACCACATCTCAAAGGCCGCCAACCGTCCGCTTTCACTCTTGCTGATGGTCCACGTCTCACAACCATAAAGCAGAATGCTCCATACAAAGGCTTTAGTAAGGTTCTTCCTTACGCTTAAATCAATATTTGGGGATTCCAATATCTTCGATTTTTTGTTAAAGGCAATCCTTGCCTGGTTTATTCTGCTCAGAATTTCCGATTTGGAGCGTCCATCCTGGTTTATTCTTCTGCCCAAGTAGACGAATTCTCTTATTTGTTTGATGCTCACTCCATTTATGGCAATGTTCGCAGTCGTTTCCTCCCTTCCAACGACCATAAATTTTGTTTTATTTTTATTTATTTTCATGTTATTATTATTATTTGGATGATTTGTAAAGCGCCGTTTTGTAAAAAAATCCACCTCAAGGGCGCTCTTTGCTAACTAAGGTTGTGCTTGAATTATTGTACTTTGACAACAGTATACTTTCCATTTTTCCTAAGGCTTCGTTCAGCTCCATCTCGGAGTCTGCGAGCAGTGCTATGCCGTCAGCATATCTAATCATGTCGACCTTTTTCTCATTTATTTTTACTCCTGTCCAGTTCTGCAATTACAATACAATTATTAATAAATTATTCAAATCACAATGCGATTATTAATAAATAATCATTCATTAACATTATAAATAAGCAGTAATATTGAACTCTACAATGTAAATCGTATACATTATATTTTTTGCGAAATAAATAAAACAAATATTTCATTCTACTATTAGTTTATTTCACAAGAGAGACGTCTTTCTTCTTATAAGGACAGTATCAATCTTAAATAAACAAAAAGTAGATTAAAACCTTTGTTTTATTTATTTCGCTATCGAATTCTACTATCTAAACACCGGCATATTGAATTATTTTTTTTTTGAAATCTGTCTTTTATTATAACGTGTAAAAGACTTGTCCTGTATACAGCTGTAAATAAATAATTAAATATTGGCATATCCCACAAGTGTTAAAGCCAGCGGACCAACTGTATATAATAAACATGCAGGGTGCCTTCTTAATGCCAATAAAATTATAAGAGATTCAGTATGCGTGACATGAGTCATGGCTAAAATGTCTTAAAGATGAGATCTTACAAAAACTTACTGAAAAGAGTGGGAGACCTGGAAGACTTCATTAGAGTTTCTAGTTAAGTTCGTCGGTAGCCTGGAGGTAGAGTCTCGGCCTTGTGAACAAGGGGTCCGTGGTTCGATACCAGGTGCCGGCAAACTCGCCTTCACGACACAAGCTTTTAGTAGTTTACTGTGAAAGGTGTATAAGGTTGTATTTGGGTTTATAACAAACAAAACCCAGATATATATTTTTTTAAATAAATAAATAAATATAAATTATATGTGTGTTTCTGATTATTTCATACATAAACATATGTAGGTGAATATCCGAGAGAAAAACACTCACACAATAGAATTCACGATAAATGTTGTAATTAAACCCATATCACGAGAATATTGGATATTGTATTTTTTGCTACGTAACTTTTTGTCGAATATTTTTATGGCTGGTGTGAATTTCTGTTGACGTCAACATGTAACGCCCTTCGAAGAGGGTAGTATGATAAAAACAAAACATAAAGTACCTAAATGTCACCCTCATATAACAATGCATGTAACAGTTGTAATGTATAGAAAAAACGATTTATTGAAATATCAGAAACCACTCATTTCGGGCAAACTGCCGGAAACAAAATAAATATTATTAAACTGATGCTAGTTGCAAGGCAAAACATTGCTAAAGCTTGTAGGACATCGATGTTGGAACACAAAAATTCTGAAAAAATGTATTACGCTGCAAGTCTAGTATGTCTATGCCTATAACTTGAAAACTGTAACAAGCGCATAACAAACGCGTAATAATTATAAGCGCATTATAAACGCGACTATATAATAATGTGGTCTTGTATAACTTTAGCAATATATTGTGATTCTACTCGTATTTAGCTATTCAGGTTAATAGTGATATGACATATTATATTGTTATTATAGCCTGCATACAGACCCATATGATAATATTATTAATATTCTTATATATGTATGTAATAAGTACCTACAGTAGATACTTCACAGATCCGTTCATTACAGGTACCTCAGGATTATTTTAGTCAAGTTAGATACCAAACCCGTAGACACAATTTTGATCCAAGTCTACATGCCAACATCTAGCCATAGCGACCAAGAAATTGAGATTTTATACGAAAACATCCAAAAATTGCTAGATGACACAAAAGCTGAGGAAAATGTTATTGTAATGGGAGACTGGAACGCAGTAGTAGGGGAAGAAAGGGAGGGATCAGTCGTAGGAGCATATGGGTTGGGCACTAGAAATGATAGAGGTAACCGTCTCATTGAATTTTGCGCCAAAAATAAAATGTTTGTAGCCAACACGTGGTTTCAACACCACTATAGACATCGCTATACATGGAAATCTCCCGGAGACAGATTTCGATCACAGATTGATTACATTCTTACGCGTCAACGATACAGGAATCAAATTAAAGACTGCAGGAGCTTTGCAGGTCCGGACATTGACAGCGATCATAATATGGTTGTGGCGGAAACCATACTGAAATTCAAAAGGCTCGAGAAGAGAACCACAAAAAGATGGGACCTAAAACAGCTAAAAATAAAAGAAGTTAAAGAGAAATACGACGAAAAAACTAACATATGCGATTTTGAGAGTAATGAAAATATAGATAAAGTATGGGGCAAAATTAAAGAGAAAATAACCGCAGCGGCAGATGAAGTCTTAGAGAAAAAAAAGCCGCAAGCTAGGAAAGAATGGATTACGGACGACATTTTAGAAATGATCGAAGAAAGAAGGAAGCTAAAGAACTCCAAAACAGAAGAAGGGAAAAAGGAATATAAAGCCCTTAGAAATAAAATTAACAGAGAATCCAAGCTGAGAAAGGAATGTTATTTGCAAGAAAAATGCAAAAATATAAACAGAAATATAAAACAAAGGAAATTTGAAACCGCATACTCTGAAGTAAAGAATTTCTTCAATGACAAAACACAGCCACGATGTGCTATACAAGATAAAAACGGCAAACTGCTGTTTGAGGACGAATTGATCGTAAAAAGATGGAAAGAATACCTAGAACAATTATACAAAGGAAAGAACATAGTCCAAGAAAGCAAAGCACTAGAAGCAGAATATGACGTAGAAAATAATGGAGATGACATCTTAAGAAGTGAATTTGATATTGCCTTAGCAAAGTTGAAAGACGGCAAAGCACCAGGTATTGACCTGATTCCATCAGAGCTGCTTAAATGCGCGGGAAAAGGCATGCTCGATACATTGTATAAGCTTGTCTGCAAAATATATGACACAGGAGAGATACCTGAGGACTTTGCCAAATGTCTGATACGAGCGCTTCCTAAGAAAGCAGGCACTACAAAGTGCGAACAACACAGAACCTTAAGCATGATATCACACGCTTCTAAGATACTCACCAACATTATAATGAAAAGGGCGGAAAATAAAATAAACGAAACACTTACAGAAGATCAATTTGGATTCCGCAAAGAGACAGGTACAAGAGATGCAATCCTGAGTCTCAGACTTACTCTAGAAAAGAGAATAGCAATTAATAAAAACACATACATAGCATTCATCGACCTTGAAAAAGCATTCGATAAAGTAGAATGGGAACAACTTTTTAACACCCTCAACCAGATAGGAATGAGTTATAAAGACAGAAGAGCAATCTGGAGCTTATACAAGAACGAAATGGCTGTGATTAAAAGCGGAGAGAGCTGTGCAGAAGCAAGGGTCGAACAAGGCGTAAGACAAGGATGCTCAATGTCGCCAGCTCTCTTTAACTGCTATATACAGCGAGCCATTGATGAACTGAGAGAAGAAATGAAGAACTGGACAGGAGTAAAAATAAATGGGAAAAAGGTCGACATGATAAGATATGCTGACGACATAGCACTGCTTGCAGACTCCGAGATGGAGCTGAACGAAGCCTTAGGAAAAATGGAAAGTATACTGTTGTCAAAGTACAACATGAAAATAAATAAAGAAAAAACAAAATGTATGGTCGTTGGAAGAGAGGAAGCGACTGCGAACATTGCCATAAATGGAGTGAGCATCAAACAAGTAAGTGAATTCGTGTACCTGGGCAGTAGAATAAACCAGGATGGACGCTCCAAAGCAGAAATCGTAAGCAGAATAAACCAGGCAAGGATTGCCTTTAACAAAAAGTCGAAGATATTGGAATCCCCAAATATTGACTTAAGCGTAAGGAAGAACCTTACTAAAGCCTTTGTATGGAGCATTCTGCTTTATGGTTGTGAGACGTGGACCATCAGCAAGAGTGAAAGCGGACGGTTGGCGGCCTTTGAAATGTGGTGCTACAGACGCATGCTTAAGATCCATTGGTCGGAACACGTCGAAAACGAAGAAGTATTAACCAGGGTAGGCGAAAAAAGGCAACTCCTTAAGAGAATCAGCCAACAACGAGCTAACTGGATTGGCCACAACATCAGGCACCCAGGACTACTCATAGCCATCGCGGAGGGTAAGACCGAGGGGACAAATGGCAGAGGCCGACCAAGAGACGTATATATGGACCAACTGAAGAGTGATATGAACTGTGGCTCATACGTAGAGCTGAAAAGACTGGCGGAGAATAGGGACGAATGGAGAAGAAAAACCAAACTCGTTGCAGACCAATCCAATGGATTGTAACTCATTATATATATGTAGGTACATATCGGCAAACAGGTTCTATACCAGTGGTTCCCAAACTTTTAATTTCGCGTACCACACACGAAATCATAAATCAGTAGCGTACCACTGAACTGAATTTAAAAACGTTTTATCTAATTATTTACTGTGTATGTCCTATGGCCATGTCTGCTTGCGTACCACCTTAATAATTGTCGTGTCGTGTACCATAGTTTGGGAATCACTGCTCTATACAATTACTCCTATTCGACATACCGTGGATTTGAACATGCAAATTTAGATGTAGTAATGAAATCAAAACATAATTAGCATAATATGTGAGTATGTATTTAATTTCTACACCAGGCGTCGGCAACCTATGGCATGGGGTTCTTAATGGCACTCCACAAAGTAATCAGGGAAATCGCGAAAATATCGAGACGAAGTGATTTTTAAATAAGAGAAAATGTTTAATTTTTTTTTTTTTAAAAGATATATCTGGGTTTCGTTTGTTATAAACCCAAATACAACCATACACACCTTTCACAGTAAGCTACTAAAAGCTTGTGTCGTTATAATTATTTATCTAACGTGGCCCGCCAATGTCACGAAAATCTGCGCGAAGGGTGAGTGAGAGCGCATTCGGAGTAAAAAGGATGAAACATGCGCAGCGCCGACTAATTTAATTAATTTATGTTAGAATTTTATATTATTTTTTTAATAAATATGTTTAAAAGATACATTTGGTATAAAATTCTTCTCCTCTAGAACCCCATTATATAATTTAGAATTAAGGCGGCACCCTGAATCATATTGGTATAGTGGCTTGGCACACCACAGCTAAAAGGTTGCCGACCCCTGTTCTATACTGAGAAAAATACTAACAAAATTTCACAACGAATCATCAGATTAGGACCAGAGATAGTATAAACAATTCATTAGTACGAATCTATAATATAAACTTTTCGCAAACAAATCGTTAGTAAATTTACCAACGATTAGTATTTAGTATTTTTCTCAGTTAATTAATAATAAATAAGGGGTCCGTGGTTCGATCCCAGGTGCCGACAGACTCCCCTTTCAAGGCACAAGCTTTTAGTGTATAAGGTTGTATTTAGATTTTTAACGAAAACCCAGATATGTCTATTTTTTAAAACAAGATCTGTTTCGTTCACTGGTAGCTTGGAGGTAGAGTGAAATAATAAAGAAACAAATACAAATGGTTTTATTTTTATTTATTTATTCATTTACATGGTACACAACAGATGAAAGACACATAAATATAACATGTAAGCGACAAAAACATTCCAATAGTCTTACATCCAAACAGTGCACACTTCAGCAATAACACACAAAACTATCATAGAAAATCTTACACACAATACATTCATTCACAATACATCCATTCACCCAATTTCGCACACATAATACATTCATTCGCACAAACACATTCACACTTCCTAAATGTACCTATGCAATAACAATACAAAACAAACTCTAAAAAAAGGAAAATCAAAAACTTTAAAAAGAGACTAAAAACAAATACTATCCCAACACTTCACATTTTATCAAACACATACATTTTTTTCATTTTTTCGTCTCATTCCACTCTCAACTTCCTTCCTCACAAACCTGACGTTATTGGCACTTTAAAAAGGGAATTGGGAAAGGGGGGGGGGGGTATTCAGCTCACCTCCGAGACAGGCCCAGGACCAAAAACGTGACGACCGATAAGCCGCTTAAATCCATGGTTCGATGTACAAGCCATATCGCACTGTGAAAAGTTTTTATTATAAGCATCGCACATTTTATATAAAGGGTTTCTTGAGCCTGCAATCGTTTTTGTTTTTTTAAGGTAGAAGGTTTGTTCTAGTTTTTTCGCATCGGAGCACTGTGGAAGGCGGACGTGTCGACGATACAACATTCAGATAAAATTTTGATTTATTATAATAACATAATTACTTTGAAACTAACATAAGTTTAACATATTTTTTTCTTCTTTTCTTTTCTTCTTAGTACTAACTATACTAACAGTACGAGTTCCGTGCTTAATTATTATTAATAAATTTATTTTGTTTATTTTTTCATTTATATCGTGAAATATAATTGTTTGTTTACCAACCGAGAGCGGCGAGCGCCTGCGTTCGCCTATTTAGAGGTCATTGAACCGCGGTGCGGTCAAACAGATTCAATAAAATTTGTACGATATACATAATTTTTATATTTTTTGTTATTTTTGCATTTTGATTGCAAATTCTGTTTGATTTTTCTCTGGATTTTTTCTTTTCTTATATTATCGTTTTATACACTGAGTTAAAATAAACTATTAAGGATGAATGAAACAGAGCCCCCGGACACCGGGGGTGTTAACCGAAAACGCGGAAGATTTGAATCGATCGATGCCTGTAATCTCGCTGAAGATTCCAAAAATAAGCCATTATCTTTAGATGATATCTCCCTGCATTCTGCGACCAACAAAGCCAATTCAAACTCTTCCAATATGTATTCTATTACGTCTCAGTCTCCATACCTAGTAGTAGTAGAGAATGAGATGGGCGGCAAACCTATTCATCCCATGTTTATCGGGGAAATATGCGCGAAGGGAAATATAACCGGCATTGTTCCCGGAGGCGTGCGTTCAGATAGTAGAACGAAAATCGTCATTACCTTCAACTCCCCACAGAATGCAAATAACTTTCTATCGAATAAGATCATCACTGAAAATCACTTAAAAGCATTTATTCCAAACTATAAGCTACACAAACTAGGTATCGTCCGCGGTGTCCGTCTTGAACTTACAGATGAGGATATTTTGCAAAACATCGTTGTACCTTCTCCTTTTGGCAAAGTTGTCAAACTGCGTAGGCTCAACCGAAAAGTCACTACCTCTGACTCGTCAGAATGGAAACCTTCCACAACGATCTTATTAACGTTTGAGGGTCAATCTTTGCCAGAGCGCGTCTTTTTGTTTTACAATTCTTTGAGAGTTGAACAGTACATATACCCAAGCTACATGTGCCACAATTGCCTGAGGTATGGACATACTAAGGCTAGATGTACATCGACCGCCAGATGTGCAAGGTGTGGTAATACTCATTTAGAAACAGATTGTCCTTTAAAAGAATCTACACCAAACTGCGTTAACTGCAAAGGTTCTCATGTAGCCACCAGCAATTCGTGTCCAGAATTTCTCCGACAAAAAGAAATAAAGAAGACCATGGCTGATGAAAATGTCTCCTTCTCTTACGCAGCAAAAATAATCCCAAAACGCAGTAACTTGTATAGCAATGTGACAAGAAATTCCACAAAAGTAGCTTCAGCTGACACTAAAACTACAACTACCCCTCGGCCTTCTGCGTTTAAGCAAAACTTAGACAAAAAGATGATCGATGGCCTTCTATCTTATACAAACGGACAACCATCGAATCCCCAAAATGGTTGTGCTTTGAATGCAAGCTCATCTTCAATCTCATCTTCAACCCCACCTACTCTTTCTTCTACCAAAAATACTCCAACAAGTACTGAACCCCATATTATTATAAATTTGCTCGTCCAAATATTAACAATGCTGATATCCAACTCTGAGAATACACTGAATACAGAAATTTTTCCTTCCTTAACGAATTTATTAAATTTAATTTCAAACAATAACGGCAATGAGTAATCAGACACCAGTTAACCTTCTGCAATGGAATGCTCGTAGCGCAGTCTCTAATAAACATGAAATAATCACATTATTAAACCAAAATTCCATAGACTTAGCTGCAATAAGTGAGACTTGGTTACAACCACATTATACCTTTAAAATCCCAGGATATAGCTGTATAAGGGCAGATCGTTCTGTGGGTCGCGGTGGCGGTGCTGCTGTGATTATCAACAGCTCAATTCCCTTTTCTATTATATCACTTCCTCACAATCCTTTTCTGGAAATAGTAGCAGTCAAAATTAACGACATTGGCTTCGTATCTGTATATATTCCCCCAAATTCTGGCTTCGACATCTCCTATTTCGATTCTATCATTCCTCTCCTCCCATCTAGTTTCCTGATTCTAGGAGATCTCAATGCCCACTCCTCATCTTGGGGATGCTCAATAACAGATAGATCTGGAAATTGTGTCCTCTCCTTTTTGGATAAACACAATTTGTGCATCATAAACGATGGTTCGCCTACTAGAATAACCTCTCCATCCCAAAACCTCAGTGCTATTGATTTGAGTATATGCACAAGTGATTTATTCCCCTCTATCGTCTGGCGTATTTCGGAAGACGCTTGTTCAAGCGATCACTATCCAATATTTATGACTCTACTCACAAAACCAATAAGGAACATCCCAATCACAAGAATTCTTTATAACACCCGTAAGGCTAACTGGGATGTTTACCAGAAAAAGCTGGATTTATGAACAACTCTTGAATCTCGTTTATCTCAATCGAATTGTATAGATACTAAGTACAAATATATAACAGACGAAATATATAAAGCGGCAGACAGTAGTATGCCTCTTAAAACTAACCACAAGCGAGCAAAAAATGCTCCCTGGTGGGATGATGAATGTTCTAATCTGATAAACGAGAGAAGACAAGCTATGCATCAATTACGAAAAAATTTTAGCATGCACACCTTCCTCCAAGCTAAAGCCATACAAGCCAAAGTTAAAAAAGTATTAAGACAGAAGAAGCGCAAAGGATGGCAGACCTTTTGTTCCAATTTATCTCCCCATACACCTTCAACAATCGTATGGCAGATGATCAGGAGATTCAAAGGATCTCTAATTCCTCCTAAAGTATGCGGATCTAGATCAGCATGGCTTCCAAACTTTGTTGATAAATTGGCCCCTTCTCACGTCCCTGTCAAAGACCCACCTATTGTGTCAATACCAAATAATAACACCGATAATTTAACTTCTCCATTCTCACTCAACGAGCTTCAAACTTGCCTTCACTTGTTAAAACCTAATAGTTCTCCTGGTACTGATAAAATACCTTACACATTTTTCCAAAAATTCCCAAAGCATTTTCTTGATATCTTTCTTGGATTTCTAAACGAAATATTTTGTTTAGGAACAATTCCAACACCGTGGAAGCAGCATTTGATATTACCAATATTAAAACAAGGTAAAGATCCCAATTCGGGCTCTTCTTACCGACCAATAGCTATGTCCTCCTGTGCACTAAAACTCTTTGAACATCTGATTAAAAATAGGTTGGTCTGGTATATAGAGCATAATTGTTTGCTCTCTGTAAGTCAATTTGGTTTCAGAAGATCACTTTCATGTGCAGATAATCTTAGTATACTCATCACAGACATAAATATTGCCTTTACTAATAAAGAACACGTAGCAGCCGTTTTCTTGGACATAAATTCAGCTTTTGACAACGTATGTATTTCCACACTTTACCAAAAACTCATAAATATTAATCTTCCTCTCCCATTTTGCAATATAATATACAACATGTTCTCTGACAGAGAAATAGTCATCGATGACGGTCTTGGGGGCACTCGTAGAAAAGTATGGAAGGGTCTCCCGCAAGGTTCTGTTTTAAGCCCAGTGCTTTTTAATATTTATTGCTCTGACTTGGATCAAGTCCTTCCTAGTGGCGTTAAAATAATTCAATACGCAGACGATCTGGCCCTCTATGCAGCAAACAAAAATATCGATAGTGCAGTTGCTCTAATACAAACAGCTTTGGAGAACATTAACAATTGGATGAATAAAAATTCTTTCTGTATTTCTGCTTCCAAATCCAAATCTATTCTATTTTCAAGAAAACACAACATTCCCTCCGTTTCCCTTGATGTGGATGGAACACCAATCCCCCAAGTGAATGAACTCAAATTTTTGGGTCTACATATGGAACGAAAACTATGTTGGAGATCCCAAATTAACCATGTTGCAGAAAAATGCGAGAACTCTATAAATTTACTGAGGGCGATCACTGGTGTATCTTGGGGTAGTCATCCCACCTCTATGAAGAATATTTACAATGCACTTGTTCGTTGTCACTTGGATTACGCGAGCTTCCTCTTTTGCCCACTTCCGAAATATTTGGAAACTAAGTTGGAGAGAATTCAATCCAAATCCCTCAGACTAATAGTCGGAGCCATGCAGTCCACTCCTATTAACTCGCTTCAAGTAGAGTGCGTGGATATGCCACTTCCACTCAGAAGACAATACTTATCAGACACTTTTATTCTAAAAAGACTTAAATACTCCAATCATCCTCTTCTGAAAAGCCTTCATATTCTGAAAACTCTCTACGAAACAAACAGATACTGGTCTAATAAGCCTACTCCTCACCTATGCAATAGTATAAATAAATATAATGTTTCATTCAACATAAAACAGTTTCCGTTCCCTTCACCTTTTTACGATTCCGCATTTGAACTTCTACAATTTATGCCTAATGTGATTGATAACATAGGATTGAACAAATATACTAAATTATCTGAAGAATGCATGAATCGAAATTTTCTTTCCATAGTGGCCGACAAGTGGCCTAATCACGTAACGATATTTACAGATGGTTCAAAGCTTTCTGCAAGTGAAAGCACTGGAGCTGCAGCCCTCATACCTTCTCTAAATATTTCCTCTCAATTGAAATTGACATCTAAATCAGTTTTCACGGCGGAATGCGCTGCAATAATTGAAGCCTTGTGTCTATCAAATACGCATAATATCATGAAATGCGTCATTTTTACTGACTCTCTGTCTCTTGTTCAAACTCTTATGTCCCCTTCTTCGACTCTCAGTGATAATCCGAATATTATGCGCATTAGAAACCTTATGTACTATCGATCCTTATCCAATAAAGATACCATTATCGCATGGATTCCGGCACATTGTGGTATCCGCCACAACGAATCTGTCGATGAATTGGCTAAAACTGCTTGCACCCTCGGAACAACGATGGAAGATTTCATCCTTCCAGACGATGACATAAAGCGAACCGTAGAAGCTGATGCTCGTAAAAAGTGGAGTGAATTGTGGATGGACGTATCACTCATAAAAGGAAAAAGATATAGGTCGATCCAGGTCCAAATCGCAAGAAAACCTTGGTTCCACAAATCGAAATTCAACAGATCTGAAATTACTGCCATATGTCGAATGCGATTTGGACACTGTAGACTGGACGCTCATCTTTTTAAAATCCAACTTGTTGAAAGCCCATACTGCGAGTGCGGCCTGGACGAGGAGACGCTTGACCATGTTTTCCTGGGGTGCCCTATCAGGGATGCATATGATATTTTCGTTGATGCTCTTCAGAACGATTGCCAATTTCCTTTGAATATTGAATCATTGCTGAGTATGACATCCGAATCAATCCATTTGTCCCTTCTCAAATCAATGAAAGCCAATTTTATTATTCTGTGATGACTATCTTCTTGACTATTTAACTATACCTTGAGACTGTTTTTGGCACAAATCATCCTCGTAGGATGCTATGCCATAAATGGAGGAAAAAAAAAAAAAAAAAAAAAAAAAAAAAAAAAAAAAAAAAAAAGGTTTGTTCTAGTTATTATTTGATTCGACTTATTTACAAGAGAAACGTCTATCGTCTTGCTACGACATTGTCAATCTCTCTGTGTCACCGACACAGTAAATAAACAGAGGTAAAGTCTCGGCCTCGTGGACATGAATTTTGGGGTTCAATTCCAGGTGCTGGCAAACTCCCTTTTTACGAAACAAGCTTTTAGCTCCCTGTGAAAGGTGTATTAGGTTGTGTTTCGATTTATAACAAAAACCTAGATACATATTTTAAAATAAGTTTAGTTGAAAAACAACGCATTTTAGCGATAAACTCGCCCTCTGTGCATTGAATTGTATTACTGTTATTTTTATGACACTCTTTTATTTAGTTATATTGTAAACAATGTACAGTGAAGATGAAAATAAATTGATAAATAAAACAATAAAAAAATCATTGAGGTTTTTAATTTGCGACCTGGTTTTTAAGATTTCCAGCGCTTGTCATCTTGGAAAAATGAAGTGAAACGTAAACAAGAATTTTTCTTATGATTAAAAGAGAAGCTCCAATAAATCGGCTTACTAATTGAATACTAAATATAGTTTTTAATATAAATTTCAAATAAAAGACGACATTTACACCGCGACTTACTACATATTATGGTCTCAGTGCAGGGTGATATTTTTAAAGTAAAAATAATAATAATTATACAAAAATGTTTTATTCGTTCATTCATATATGTAATACCATCGCAGTGTTAATCGCACGTTGAGAAGCCAGTGGACTAACTACAAATACCTTTTAGATATCCAGATTGTCTTCTCCGTGTCTTCTTAAAATAAAGCATTTTAAATAGTTGGTGTAGCCAATAGCTAAATTTAAGATGTCAATTGTCTTATCCGTAAAGTTTTACAAATACCAGCTTTTTACAGGACACTTGAAAGCTTACAGAAAAAAGTAGGACACATATTCAATGTTTCACTCCACAAGGTAAATTTCATGTCAAGTTTCTGAAAAATCATGTCAAATTTGTAAAAAAAATAAAAAGTAAGTATTCGAATCATTATCAACTCGAAATTTTTATTCAATAATTTATAATAAAAGCTAAGGCCGGCCATACACGAGCAGCTCGGGCTGCTAGTCAGGGATCACCATACACGAGGCAGCTCGGGCTGTCGGTATCGACAGCTTGAAGCTGCTAGATGCAGCAGCTCGGGTCGTTGATACCGGCAGCCCGGGTGGAGACGACGGAACTGTATTTCATTATAACATTTGTATTACTTGTTATAGATTTTATTTTAAAGTATTTTCCTCTTTTATATTATAATTAATATGGTTGCCTTTAATATTGTGAAAATTAAATATTTATTTGCTATCATTTGTCTTCGAAAATAAAAAAAATACAATAATTGGTAACTCACCAATTCTATTTTTATCAGCACTCGTTTTTTCTTTGAAGTTTTCAATAAATTTTTCACGAATCAGCGTTATATTTTTTTATTTTGTCACTGTAGTCATTACTTTTATATTTCCAAATAATTTCATGCATTTTGCACAAGAGGACAAGAGACAGTGGGCGCGGAGAGAGGTACCTACCGTCCGAGCTGCCAGCACTAGCAGCTCTAGCTGCCCCGTGTATGGCTACACTAGTATCCCAAGCTGCCGACCGCACGGTCAAATTTCACCGCGCGGCCAGCAGCTCGGAGCAGTTGCGTCAGCCCGAGCTGAGGCCTGAGTCAACAACACACTTTCGTCTCACGTTCCCGCTCCGTTAGCGTTCGGGTGCAGACGATGTTGCAAGCAAGTGTCAATTTCGTTGCTAAGATACACAATAGTTAAGAATTTTAACACTTTGGCGCACCATCGTCTGCACCCGAACGCTAGCGGAGCGGAAACGTGAGACGAAAGTGTGTTGTTGACTCAGGCCTCTGCTCCGTGTATGTCTGTACGTAAAAGACTATAGTTCACTGCGCGGTCGCAGCTTCAAGCTGTCGGTTCTTGCTGCTTCAAGCTGCCCGTGTATGGCGGGCCTAAGAATTATTTTGAAATCACTTATTTTACATAAATTCTACATAGGTAGTTTCATCGATAAAAATATTCTTATATTTTTTTGTGACGGAAATATTCTGATTTTGGGATTATTTTATTTATAGAATTTTACTTCCCTATGACCTTGATTGTTTTATATCATACAAAATATCACATACCTACAAAAAAAAACAATATTTGATATACATATTCAACTAATTTATACTTCCGTATTCCATAGAAAAGTGTTAAATTATGGATTCATGTTGATGAACATAATGCATTGTTTATATTTTGTTAATTTATGTACTATTTCTGTTCACATAAATAAATAAATATACTGAGTCAAAATAATGCACTAACCTAAAATTCACCTATTCGATATAAGATTCAACGGTGCACTTCGATCTATTGTTAGCAATAGCAATGTGTCGAACATGGCTAAAATGCTGGTGCACAACGCCATTCTTATACCGACACTTATGTGGCTGAAGAAGGACGAGAGTGGAATGAATGCTGTGTAGATGCGATCACTGAGGAGAATGGTAGGTAAAACATTGCGTGATAAAGTAAGTAAGGAAGTAAGAAATGAGGATATTAGAAGAATGAGTGGATGCAAGAGGAGTATTGTGGATAGAATGCGTGTAAATAAATTGAGATGGTTTCGTCATGTGGAGCGAATGTATGATCTAAGATCGACGAAGATGTTGTATTTATCTGAAAGAGGGGGTGTGAGAAAGCGCGGACGTCCAAGAACTACGTGGCTTGACCACGTGGACCAAATTCTCGAAGATGGTCGCGTGTTAAGTAAGAGAAATCGGCGTGCATGTATGAGAATCTGGATGAATGTAAAGGAAGCGAAAGAAGTATTTAAGGATAGGTCAATATGGCGTTCCGTTCTCTCTATCTACCCCACCTGGGACACGACGTGAGGGTATAGTATAGTATAGCTTACGCCAGATTCTCGTATTCGGTATATAGTCAAACAATATATCCGTACCATCACTGACAGATTCTCGTATTCGGTATATAGTCAAACAATATATCCGTACCAATATATCACTGACAGAAAGTTTCTTTGGCCACGACTTTCATAAAAAATAAACATACGAATTAACAAAATTAAAATTGTTTTTTTCAAAATTCCTCAGAGATTGTTTTTATTTGCTTCGCCGAACTGCGATTGTTACCAAGATAATTCATATAAACAACAGTTACTACGCCTCGTTGTAAATATTGTGTAATATTACATCATTTTTTCCAAAATTCAATTGATTTAAAGTTAATTTAAATTAAAAAAAAACAGATTCTACTTTTCAAATTTTTATAATTTTCGCAAACATACAGTTATTACAATAATTGTACAAATACATAAAAAAGTCGGCACATTTATGTAAACCAGCAAAGTTTGCTAACATATTACAAAGATGTAGATCTTATCAAGTACCTGCATACATAATTGGCAAACATACTGCTATTCGTCAAGAGCCCGATTCGGGTTAATTAAACTAAGATAGTTGTGTTGTTGTTCTATGATTATTTTTACATTAGGTATATTTTGTTGTTCATTTCTTTTGTTCTTCTTGCACATCATCGTTCATATAACAAATCAACAGAGCAGTTTACCTAAGAAAAATGCGATGATGTGCATTAGCAGGATTATCTCTACATAGAGATTATCATTATCGTAGCATTATGAATTACGCTTTAATTGAATTCTCTGATTGTGCATGCTGTAGACACTCTTAATTGGGGAACTGGCCAGATCTTATTGTATGTTTGTAATTTATGTATTGTGTTGTCAGTTTGCTGTGAGTGTCTCTATAAAATAAAAAAAAAATAAAAAAAAATGTGAAAGAAAAAAGAACATGAGAATTTGTTGGATACACTGCCGAGTCTGAAAACCCGCCAATCATGCGCATACATCAAAATGTTCAGTAAGGGAAGGATACAGGACAAATACAGTTAGGAAAAAGGAAGACATCAATGGAGTGTAGGACCCAGAATCTATCAGAGATCCAGCAATCATCCTCTCAAAACTAGAAATGGATTCGTGAAAAATATCAATGTTTACAAAAAAAATTGCAATTGTTTCATGACCGATGAACAGCTAATGAACTTTGGAGATAATTTGTACTCCACTTAGGCTGTTTGAAAGTAAGTGTCGCTCTGGTATATATGCTTAAAAGATAAAGGAACTTTATAGTTTATGAAACCAAGTTTAAGAGTACCTACCATCGCAAATTCGCCAACACATGCCCATTGATAAAAAAAAAGTCTAGACGGTTTTTTTGTATGTAACAAACTATCATAGTGCGTATTCATGTGTAGGTATATGAAATGTTGTCGGTTTTTACAGAGTCATCAAAAGGATGAATACAAATATCTCTACATACTTACATATATCTCGTTTGCGCTCTCGAATATTCCTACTCAAATAGTTTTGTCTATCTCTACTATCCCGTTGTCTGCCGGGTGTGGTAGGCACAATGAATGCAACACTAAATTGATTTATCCTTACATACTTCTTTTGCTTTCTCCATAATTAAGTTTCTAATACATGCACACTAATGAACTCACTAACTCAATACACGTAACCGTTATTGAGATTTTGACTAACGTAGCCAAGCCACGTGGTTCTTAGAAGACCGCAATGTTATTGTCCACTACATCAAATGTCTTGTTGAGCTATGAAAGAGTATCTAATAATAGAGTGATAACTATCTCAAAGATGGCTTTATTTTGATCGATAACCTACTTTCATTAATTATTCATCCTTGTAATTGCTTGACGGCAAATCATAATAATACTAATAGTTCTGATGAATTTGCCAGACCTCCATCAATAAACTAATTTAGAACTACAGCAATTTACATAACTGTTTCATTAATTAAATCGTTAAAATTAATAACAAGGTAGGTTCCTATGTTCATAATAATAAATTTGAATAGAAAATCGTGTTATTAAATATAAATATAAGCATTTCAAGTGTAAAATAGGCGTTTCATAAACATTGCGCTGAAAATTTTCAAGATTAAATTCATACCTCTTTCGTTATACTCGTACAACGTTTCTTTTGGAAAATTTGAATTTGGGTTTTTTTTTCAATGAGCACATAATTTAAATAGCAGCTTTTACCTAGTACTCCCATATGAATATGGGTTAACAATAAGCACAAATACATCGAAAGTATACTCTCACAGGGAACAATAAGTTTTTATCGCGAAGCTGAAATAGCGTTTAAAAACGATTCTAGATTCTCTCGATTGAAGATCCGAAACTCTTCTGTCAGACTACTGATCACCTTATCGTTTAAAAAAGGGTTTTATTATCCAATGTTTATGACTGGAACACGGCAGCCTGCAATATTAAAAAATTAAAACAATCTAAAACAAACAATCTTCTCCATAAGTTTTCGAGTGTCCTGTAAAAGGCAGGTGTTCGAAAAAATAAGACATTTTATTCAATTATTATTCAATCATAAACAATACCTCGGCCACATAACAAGTACGGCAGTGCAATCTTTGTAAGGAATAATATAAGTGTAAACTCAGTGGACCTAACATGCAAAGATGACATTGAAATTCTTACAATTGAAGTCAACAAATGCACTATTACCTCATACTACAAACCACCACTGAAGACCTTTGACTTCAAACAACCAAAGACTTATCAGTCGCAACCTATGAAAATCGTTATGGGTGATTTTAACTGTCACAGCACTGCCTGGGGATACGCAGAAACGGATGAAAATGGGGAAAAGTTGGAGAACTGGGCAGAAAGCCAAAGCTTGAAGCTGATACATGATCCTAAACAACCGGCATCATTCATGAGTGGAAGATGGCGAAGAGGTTACAACCCAGATAATATCTGGGTCAGTGACAAAATATGCCACCAAACAACCAAAGTTGTATTACCACCAATTCCACGAACACAACATAGACCCATAGCATGCGTAATATCAGCAGCGATCCGACCTGAAACTGTTCCATTCAAAAGAAGATTTAATTTTAAAAAAGCAAAATGGGACGAATTCTCCAGAGAGCTGGACCAAGAAATTGTACATCTAGAGCCAGACCCAAAATCATATGATGAATTCGTAACATTGATTAAAAGAGTTTCCAGAAAACATATACCCCGTGGCTGCAGAACGGAATACATTGCGGGTCTCACCGAGGACTCCAAAACACTCCTTGAAACTTACCAAAGTCTTTATGACGCGGATCCGTTCTCAGAGGAAACTATTACAACAGGGGAAAAGGTAATGGAGGCTATATCTCAATCAAGAACACAGAAATGGTGCAAATTGATAACAGACTTAGATATGAAACAAAACAGTAGACGAGCTTGGAAACTAATTAAAAATCTTAACAACGACCCATCAGCACCGCCGCCGAGTCTAACAAAGGTAACACCAGATCAAGTCGCCCACCAACTACTTCTGAACGGTAAAACAGCAACAAGACGGCAAAAGACTGAGATTAAACGAGATCTTAGTAACGAGAACAACTTTCTAAGAACTCCGTTCAGCGTCGATGAGCTGAATAATGCCATCGGTCATATGAAGGAGAACAAAGCGGCGGGACTCGATGATATCCGAATCGAACAAATTAAACACTTTGGATCCAAAACCACAGAGTGGATCACTAGTATGATGAATAAATGTGTGACATCACTGCAGATTCCTAAATTATGGCGGAAGGCAAAGATCATTGCATTACTGAAGCCAGGCAAGGAGCCAACAGAACCCAAAAATTTTCGTCCTGTATCGTTGCTATGTCATCTACTTAAAATTTTTGAAAGAATGATTCACAATCGGATATTCGGAGCGATTGAAGGAAATATAATTAGAGAACAAGCGGGCTTCATGCCTGGCAGGTCATGTTGCAGCCAGGTCCTAAATCTGACCCAGCATATAGAGGATGGATTTGACAAGGGTGTGGTCACGGGTGTCGCTTTCATTGATCTATCAGCGGCATACGACACTGTAAACCACCGAAGGCTCCTGTGGAAGTTGTATAACATAACTCAAGACTTCCAACTGACTAAACTCATAGAATGCCTACTGCAAAACAGACGATTCTTTGTTACTTTGCAGTCTAAGAAAAGCCGATGGAGAAATCAAAATAATGGCCTGCCCCAGGGAAGCGTACTCGCGCCTATGCTTTACAACATATACACCAACGATCAACCTATAAACTCCCATACACGACAGTTCATCTATGCGGATGACACTGCTGTAGCGGCACAAGGAAAAACCTTCGACGAAGTGGAAGGAAAACTATCAGTCTCTCTCCAGGATTTGGCTCTATACTATAAAAACAATCATCTAAAACCTAATCCATCTAAAACTCAGGTCTGCGCTTTCCATCTACGTAACAGAGAAGCCAACAGAAAACTCAAGGTATGTTGGCAGGGACAAGAACTGGAGCACAGCGAAACACCCAAATATTTGGGTGTTCGACTGGATCGCGCTTTAACCTTCCGAGGGCACTGTGAAGAGGTCGAGGGAAAGGTGTGTTCGAGGAACAATATTATAAGAAAACTAACAAACACCAAATGGGGAGCACAACCCCATGTACTTCGAACCTCGGCCCTAGCATTGTGCTTCTCGGCCGCTGAATACGCTGCACCAGTGTGGTATAACTCAGCACACGCAAAGAAAGTGGATGTGGCGGTAAACGAGACAGTCAGAATAATTTCTGGCTGTCTGAAACCAACCCCTACCAAGGAAATCTACCCTATTGTTGGTATTGCCCCTCCTACGATCAGAAGACGTGTTGCAGCAGAAGTGGAGCGAGGAAAGCAGATCACTGATACAAGACATCCGATGCATGGCTCTCAGACACGCACCTGCAGACTTAAGTCAAGGAAGAGCTTCCTGGAGTCCACCTCCCCGATGGAAGGTCCACCGGAGACCCGACGGGTGCACCTCTGGCGTGAATGCGCTGGGCCCACACAGTTGCCTACAGTGGAGGGTATGGCGGCTGGTCACAGTCTGCCGTACCCAACCTGGAGGTCACTTAATAGACTGAGAACAGGTGTCTCCCGTTGTTACAGTAACCTCAAAAAATGGGGTTACAAAGAGGAAGACACCTGTGAGTGTGGTGCTGTACAGGATCACAGTCACCTGTTTTCATGTCCCCAAACAGGAGTGACATGCACGCCCGAGGACGCACTACTGGCGAATGCCGGGGGTGTCCGGGTGGCCGAACATTGGAGATACAAAATTTGATGGTGTTCCGGACACGGAAAGTAAGTAAGTAAGTATAAACAATACCTCAAAACAGCAACTAAGGTTGCTGGTGTCAGAGGCGTGCAGTATTACAAATTAAATATATATATTTTACATCTTAAATTCGGCGATGAGGTTTGCCACCCATCCTGAATGTCTTAATTTTATATTGGCACAGAGAAGACGGCTTGCATGTTTTATATGCAGCTGGTCTGCTGGCTACCCCACTTGTGGGATATGCCGTGATGGTATAGGTAGGTAGGTAGGTAAAACAATCAATATTAAAAAATTAAAACTGGAGAAACACCAGAAGCTTTTCTGCGCGTTTGTTGATCTAGAAAAGGCTTATGATAGAGTAGATCGTGAGAAAATGTGGCAAGTACTATCAATGTGTGGGGTGGGTAGTCAGCTAATTCGCGCCATTGCGTCCCTATATACAGGAAGTTCTGCGTGTGTTAGAGTGAACAATAACCTGTCGGAATGGTTCACACTGGCCAAAGGAGTAAAACAAGGGTGCGTTATGTCGCCATGGCTTTTTAACCTATACATTGATCATTGTATTCGTCCATTGAAAGAAATGAATGTCGGTGTTGATATGAATGGGATGAATGTAAGAGTGTTAATGTTTGCCGATGATTTGGTATTGTAGGCTGAAAGTGAAAGTGATCTACAGCGAATGATGACGTGTGTGTATGAAAATTGTGCGATTAATGGATTGAGAATGAATGCAAAAAAGACAAAAATCATGGTGTTTGAAAGAGGAAGTGAGAGAACAGTATGCCAGGTAATGATTGACAACGAAGTGTTAGAGCAAGTTGACGAATGTGTGTACTTAGGTAGTTTGTTCACGAGAGATGGGAAGTGTGAAAGCGATATTGAAAGGAGAAAAGTTGCTGGCAATAAGGTAAATGGTGTAATCCGACCAATAATTGCAAATAGAAACATATCTACCACAGCTAAAAGGTTGGTGCACTCTGCTATCTTAGTGCCAACACTTATGTATGCAAGTGAGACGTGGACATGGTTAAAGAAGGATGAAAGTGGCATTAATGCAGTAGAAATGAGATCGTTGAGAAGGATGTGTGGTAAAAGTCTGAGAGGTCGTGTGCGTAACAGTGATATACGAAAGGAATGTGGAATGAAAGTGGGTGTAATAACAAGGATGAATGTAAATAAGTTAAGATGGTTTGGGCACGTGGAAAGAATGAATGAGGACAGAATGACTAAGAAGATATATTTGGCTGAGAGGAATGGTGCTCGGAGACGTGGACGTCCTAGGATTAAATGGCAAGATCATTTAAAACAAAACCTACAGGACGGTCACGTGTTGAGCACATTAAACAAGATGAGAGTATGCATGAGGAAGTGTATGACAATGATGGAAGCGAAAGATGTATTCAAGGATAGAAGGAAGTAGCGCTCGGTCCTTTCTGCCAACCCCGCGAGGGAAGCGGCGTGATGGTATGTATGTATGTATGTATGTAAAACAATCTTCCGACATATGTTATGTACACACTAACAAACACAAATATTATTTTGGGTTTCAGTAGTAATTTCATTACACTGACCTACATAGGTTTCATAAAACCATACTTAGTTTCAACATACAATGTCGTTTTCAAATTAAAATTATTAAAGACAATATGTAGAAGCTAAGTTTGAAAACTGCCTCGCATGTGAAAACCTAGGTCACTTTTATTTTTATTTTATTTTTTTCATTTTTTATTTATTAGTAAAAGTACATAACAGATAACAACTATAAATATGGTTTACAAAATAGAAAAAAGACGTTCATAACTCAGCTGTCATCCACAAACATGTACCACAGATAAGTAAATTATTTAAGTATCACATATTTCGCTCATTCATCTGTTCTCACTGGCATATCACACAATCAGCCATCGCCAACATACAAAAATATAGTTTGAAACATAAAAAGCAGAAAAGAAGAAGAAAAAACTTACAAAAATTTGTATTGTTAGAAAAAGAAAACTATTACTAAAAGATAGAAAAATAAACATATGAGATCACTTGGGGGTGGAGGGTGTGGGGAAAAGGGTAAGGGATATGGGGAAAGGGGAACAAGACATGCCTACTGGTTTGAAATTATGTTTGTAGTAAGAGTTTTGAGTACCTGTCTCTTGTATGCGAGTGGAGATAAATTAAAAATATCCAGCTCTATTAAGTGGTTATCGTGAAGATCGGCCAATCTATGCAAGGGTCGCCTCACCTCCGCACCAGTGGCCGACCCCGGCATGTAAAAGAGACGATGTGAGCGGCCTGAGGTTGGTACGCGGAAGCATAACTTACTAAGTATTCCCGGGGCATCAGTTACCGAGTTACAAATCTTGTACAGTGCGCAGGCATCCAACATATTCCGCCTCAAAACAAGCGGGGGCAACCACGAGTGCGGGATATCAAGACGATATTTAGGTAAATTTAACATTACGGATGAATTTTTTTTGCACTCTTTCCAATTGTTGTTCATATTTGACATAGTGTGGGTTCCATACAGTTGAGCAGTATTCTAATTTGGATCTTACTAGAGATGTGAAAAGTGTGATCATGGATTTATGATTTTTGAAGCTTTTGGTCGTCCATGAGATAAAACCCAACATTTTGTTACAATGCAACGTAATGTCGTCGATGTGGTTACTAAAATGAAGTTTAGTATCAAACATTACGCCAAGGTCACGAATAGTTGTTACAGAGTCAAGTTGGTGATTATTTATAGAGTAATTGTATATGAATTTGCTTCGGTTTTTTGTGAAGGTAATTGTCTGACATTTTTTGAGATTAAGGAATAATCTATTAGCATCACAGTAAGCGGACAGTCTAGTCAGGTCTTCCTGTAATTTGTGGCAGTCATGTATTGATGTGATTTTTCTGAAAATTTTTAAATCGTCTGCAAATAACAGGAAGTTAGAATGTTGAAAGCAGTCAACAACGTCGTTAATAAATATAATGAATAATGTAGGAGCAAGCACAGACCCTTGTGGTACCCCGGATGTAATGGTTTGAACGTCTGATATGTAGCCATTAAGTGTTACTGTCATCAGTCTTCCTGTGAGGTATGAACTCAACCAGCGAAGCAGATCCCCGTGGACACCATAGTGATTAAATTTATTAATAAGGAGGTTGTGATCGACCTTGTCGAACGCCTTCTGAAAATCTGTATAAATCGCATCCACTTGTACTCGTTCATCCATTGATTCGAATAAAAAGTCTGAATATTCTAGGAGGTTAGATAGTGTGGAACGGTTCTTTGTGAATCCATGTTGTTGGTGGGAAAGAATTGGGCTCAAGAAATACACTAAGCGATCCTTGACTATAGATTCAAAAATTTTCGAAACGGCAGAAAGAATCGATATGGGACGATAATTTCGAACATCTGCAGGTGAACTTGATTTGTGTATGGGAGTTATATGGGCAATTTTCCATTTCAATGGAAATCTACCTTCTTTCAAGCTCTGATTGAATATTATTTTAAGTGGTTTGGTTAAGTGTGAAGCACATTTTTTTAATACTATAGGTGGGATCAAGTCAGGGCCTGCACCCTTACTAGTGTCGAGTTGTGTGAGTTTCTGGTAGATTTCGGAACTTAATATTGAAATTTTACTTAGCGAATTATTGTAAAGTACTTTAGGTTGTTGCGTGTTAGTGGAACTCTGAGTTGAGTCAGTGAATACTGACTTGAAAAATGTACAGAACATATCAGCAATTATTTTGGGATCAGATGTGGATTGATTGTGTAGAGTCATAGTTTAAAGTAACTAGGAAAGCTAATTATCATTTTTTATTATTTTTAGATATGGAGTATAAATACTGTTAATTTTTTTACATGGTAATATTTTTCTGCAATGATAACCTTTTGAAACTTCATCAGAGAAAAAATAATAATGTTATCATTCTTGCTCTATGGTTGTGATATTTGGATACTAAAGATCAAAATAATGGACCGATAAGAAGCATTTGAGATGTGGACTCATCGCAGAGTGCTTTTAATAGGTTGGACAGACTCAATGTCCAACACAGAGGTCATACTATAAAGTATGTTAGAACAGAGATCTCCCAACAAGTATCAAAGTTTGTAAAATCGTATGTTTTGGCCACATTCCGCAACTTTTATACTGCAATGTACTGGTACAACATACTACTGAGAGAACTGATCTGAACACCAATGAATTTGAAAGCATTCTTCAGAGTGGTCACAAAAGTTGGAGGGGCTTGAAATGGCGCAAAGAGACGAAGAAAGTTATTAGATAATTATTGTATCACCAATAAAGAATTTTAAACGTAAACATGTGCTTTCAAAAAAAATTGAATATAAAATAAAGAAAATAATATTTATATTACTGGCCCACAAGTATGCACAGGAATTCCCTAGGAATTTAATATAGATACTTTTAGTGCTCATTTTAGTTCTCTGTAACATCATTCTGTTTGCAGAAAATGAATGAATTTTCATATTGATAATAATGGAGAGTCAGCAATAAAGTTGTATCTCAAGAGAATGCATCTTAGTGGGGAGATTGCATTAAGGTATATCCGTGTAGTTTCAATATAACTAGAGATGGTTGCTATGAAAAAAGCACGTTATAAAGTTATATGCTATTTTTAAGAATATTAGTTTTAAAACTCTACAATATGTAGACTTCCACACCAGAGTCAGTTAGTCATCTTATACCTACGGTTTATATTTCCTTCATCTTATGTTTTTTTTTTTTTTCATGGTAATAATTATGCCAGATTCTTTTCTTTTCTTGTTCAAAACTTCCTCATTTTCCATGTAAGTTACATTTTCTTTTAATTTGTATGTGTACTTTTTCGTGTATGTTAGATAAAAACGCATATCCGATGACCACGATTTTTTTAATTTTTTGTTAACATATCAGTAATAATATTATTTCTTTACCTTACACAACAGCTTTTCCCATAAGTGGAGTGACCAGTGAAAACACTGCATATAATTAAAATGCTGATTGTCTTTTCCTTTCCAATAACAAAAGGTTTAAAGGATGGGTAGCATTAACGAATACTTCATTTTCACAGGGCACTCAAAAACTTACAGAAAAGAGCGGGAGTACTATTCTTTTCTAAGTACTTGACGGAGAACTATTGAAGAGCCCACAATCCAGAAAATTAATAGAGAAATAGCTTAATAACACTTTTTTTATTAAAAAGCGATCGCATTCGTGATTAAAATAATATTCGTTTTTCATCTCTTTTTTATAAGAATTCCCATCCTTAGCACTATTATTGTGTTGATGTTTTTGTATTATACCAACATAACTACATCAGCTCGACTGACTTTACTAAGTAGCTACTTATGTTTATGATTATATACAATCTGTCCCTGGACAGACAATAGAGCGAACTCAATAAAGGAAGTTTATAATAATACATAGATAAATATTTAATGATACCTACTCAAAAAAATACAATTCCGTACTTACAAATAAAATGCACATTTTAACTTCAAGAACTAAATATTTACTTATTTATTGGTTAGATAGGGTATGTTGTACGCTATGACTAATATGGTGTAGGTACTGTACTTCGTACTTCACCTACCTTGGTTGTAAGGTGTTGTGGAATTAAAACAAGTCGTAGACATTTTATGAAGAAAACAAGTGTATTAGTCGCAGACATCTTTTGAAACTTAGGATTTTAAATACAATATCTTTAATGCCCTCCAAATGTGTTATAAACAACAAAATTTCTACTCTTCTTCTTTTTAACGTATTCTGCCGGGTCCTCGTCACGTTGATAACTATTTTGGAGAAATCCTACCTGTCCTGGGCCCGCAATCAAAACACATTTCAGCGTTATCTTTTCTAGCAACGCCGTCTATTTTCGAGCGAAAACGTAACGCTAAAATATGTTTTGACTACGCGCCCTGGGCAGTGCGAAACAACTCCCCACGGTTCTGACACCAGTCCATTCTCGAATGTTTCAAATCCAGGAGAGATATTTTCTGCCGACTCGTCTACAGCCCTCGATCTTCCCTTCATGATTAGCTGGTGCACTCTTCTCATTACATGACCAAAATATGATATTTTACGGAGCTTAACAGTGGTGAACCGTTCTCTGTTTGCATTGACTCTACGTAAAACATCAATGTTTGTTATCATATAATTTTATACAGAGAGTACCAAAAAGCGATAAGACTTCTTCCAGTCAACCTAGAGTTCATGGGAAATTAAAACATAAAAAGATTCCACTTCTACTCCACTGGCAAGTGTCTCGATTCTTGTGAATATAACGGCATTGTAGTCTGCCATGAGATGCCGATGAGTCAAGACTTTCTACAGATAATCTGTAGGTATGTACCATCTTGTTCAATTTCCGCTTTGCATAAGACTGCTTTGAGTCTTCACTTACTTGTTAGGAAGTCTGTTATTGATTCAACGCTTGATTAGCTCTAGGTAATTAAATGCATGCTATATTTCTTCAAAAAAAAAATATCTTTCAAGTAGTCTTTTTACATATCTTAACGTAGGAAGGTTTTGCCAAAGTTGGTGTCCTTTTTCTCTACCTTGTTTTTTAATGTCCCATAGAAGAATATTATTTTCCAGAACAAGTAATGGTGGAGGTCCACAAATTTCTACATTTCATATTAATAATTTAAATAATTATTTTATGATGGTTTGGACATGTGGAAAAAATGAATGAGGACAAAGTGTCATAGAAAATTTATTTGGCTGAGAGGAATGGTGCTCGGAGACATAGACGCCCGAGGATCAAATGGCAAGAGCATTTAAAACAAATCCTATAGGACGGTCACGTGTTGAGCACATTAAACAGGATGAGAGCATGTATGAGGAAGTGTATGACAATGACGGAAGCGAAAGATGTATTCATGGATAGAAGGAAGTTAGCGCTCGGTCTTTTCTGCCAACCCCGCGAGGGAAGCGGCGAGATATGGCATGTATCTATGTATAATTATTTGATATTGACACGGTACTTCACCTTCGATTTTTTTTTATTTACCTACAACATCTTTTAGTTTGAATATTTAGAAAAGGGTAAATATGCCATACAGATTCATAAATAGATACTTTATACTCATGTACTCTAATATATGTACAGTACTTGTAATTCAAGCCAAAAATGATTGATTTGGGTACAAAAGAGATCTCAAAAATGAATGTACTAAAGGTAATAACCCCCCAGTTTGTCGTTCACTTTACTGTAATAATACAGCCTTGTGAGATTTGTTGATTTGAAGAGATAAAATTGCCTTTCCCCTTTTCAATAAATAATTGATAAAATCAACAATAAACAACCCTCGTTTTGTACAGTGACCCAAACTACTCATTTATGAGAAGTTAGACATGGAATACAAATCACAAACTTCTAAATAACTTTTAGTTATGTACATGTACTTAACTCAATCAATTCAGATACATAGACAAAAGATATATTATATATTTATTATACTCAAAGATAATACTTGCTTTTGTTTATTTAGTTCTTAATAATTTAAGTAATGAAAAATATAGTTTATACGGTTTAGTCTAATTTATCTGTTTTAAAATGTCAGTGATTTGAATTTAAAAAACTTAAACTATTTTATACACACTTATATTTTTATTTTTGTAGACAATATTGTTTCGTCTCTTAATGAAACATTATCAAAACTACGAAACAATATTGTTATTATTACAAAAATAAAAATATAAGTGTGTATAAAAAAGTTTTAAGTTTTTTTTTAAATTCATTTAAAATGGATACACAAAAGTGTCGGCTTACATTGAAAATTTCAGTGATTTATTTGATAAATTGTCTTTGGGACAGCCATTATTCAAAAAAAATATTACATATTTATATTCATATCATCAAACATGAAACTCCTCTTTAAGACATGTGCGTGCTGTACAGGCTGCCGAAATGAAAATGTTAAGATGAATATGCGAGGTCACAAGGCTTGATAAGATCCGAAATTCATAGATACATCCGTGGGAGTCTGGGTGTGCGGGATATCTCGGATAAAATACAAGAGAGCAGCTAGCGATGGTATGGCCATGTGTCCAGGAGACCACCTGAGTATGTAGGCAATAAAGCTCAATGTATCGAGGTTACCGACAAGAGACCAAGAAGAAGGCCAAAGCACAGATGGCGTGAAGTAGTGAGACAAGACATGCGGAGCTGTGATGTTTTCTATGAGGATGTGTTTTGACAGAACCAAGTGGCATAACCAAACAAGAAAGGCAGACCCCACCACCTAATAATTGCCCAAGGAGAAGAAGAAGAAGATTCATATCATCAAAATTCCTATTCAAGAACTCTTTAGAAAAACATTTATGTGTCATCAATTACTTTTTGAATCATAAAAATACAAACAAAAACAGTCTTCAAACAAACAGACATCTGATAAGGATCTGTCGAAATTTGACATGTAAGTCATGGAATAATAAATACTCGTATACTAAATTATAATATAATAAATAATCGTATACTAAAGTATATTATAATGATATATTATAATATGAAGACTAACTTAAATAAGAACGTTGTTATTTTAGTTAGTGCACGCTAAATGACTAAAACTGAAATAGAATTGGGCGTTATTAGCAAAAGCAACTACATACAAAAGCATGAATATAGCAACATATTAATATATATATGCTCTGAGGAAGATCTATGGCGAGCTAATGACAATGCCATTTTGGCTGCGAACTACTGGAGGGACAGAGTATAGATGATTATGGACACGGAAAGTAAGTAAGTAGCAACATATTAACAAGCATCTACGTACAACTACATTAAAGTGACTATATTAACAAATTAAAAAGTGCATAATATGTATAACTTCAATAACACGAATATAGCGACAAGTAGGTAGATACGTTCCAATTAATATCCGTCATCTGATGAGATCCTACATCATATAACCGGATTCATCCAGTGGTCACTTACTACTACTGTTACACAATCATGGCACATCCCACAAGTGCGCTAGCCAGCAGACGAGCTGCATGTAATAAACATGTAAGCTATCCTCTACGTGTTAGCGTAAAATTGAGACATTATGGGTGAGTGGCGAATCTCATCACTGAATTAAAGATTTATTTATTTCATTTACGGCGTAAGCCCTTACACTTGCATATCAATATAGCTATAGTATCAATTAATGACTGCCTGAAATTGCAACATGATCTTTGGAGGTTGACAGAATGGTGTGAACTGAACGAGATGTCACTAAATATTAAAAAGTGCCACAGTATAACCTTCACAAATAAAAGAAAACCTATAGAATTTAACTATGTCTTGGGGGGCGAAACTTTACCTAAAGTGAACGAAGTACGTGATTTGGGTGTCACATTAGATTCAAAACTTAGTTTTCGTGGTCATTATAATGATATCATCATGCGCGCAAATAGAAAACTGGGATTTATAAGTCGTATTTCGCATAAATTTAAAAGAACAAACAGTGTCCAGATTTTGTATTATTCCTTGGTTCGTAGCTCTCTAGAATACAACTCGCTGATATGGTCCCCAATGTACGAGGTGCATATTGATGCATTAGAGAGGGTCCAGAGACGCTTCACGAGAGGTTTGTCATATAGGGCTGGACAGGGCAGATTTTTGAAAAGTTGCGAGGATCGTCTTTCCTTTTTTAAGATGGATAAACTAAGGGACAGGAGAATACTTGCGGATCTCACTATGCTTCATAAAATGATCAATGGTAATGTAGATACTGTGTCGGTCAGTTCATTGAATTTTTATGCAGCAAATCCCCGCCTACGTAACCTAAGAACTTTCTTAATGGATAGACATAGTAACAATGTCAGTCAAAATAGTCCAATCAGCAGAATGTGTAGATTATATAATGTTTTATGCTCACATTGCGTGGATGGTGCGGATGTCTTTTGTCATTCACTGACGGTGTTCAGAAGGAGTGTTGCCTCCAACTTTGGTATCTTTGTAGATTGACATTTTTTTGTTTTTTTGATCGGTGTTTGTTTGGTGCAGGTTCAGTTTGTACTGGGCCTGCGGTGATTGTGATCTGCTTTTATTTGATTGGTTTTTTTTTTTTTTTTTTTCTATCATTCTTTTGTTAACATTAATATGTGTATGCTGTAGACACACTTAATTGGGGGGTTGGCCTGGCCGAATCAATGTATGTTGTTTTATTTTTTTTGTGTGTATTTTGTCAACTTTCTGTTTGTGTCTCTGATTAATAAATAAAAATAAAAATAATATTATGAACAAAGATACAAATTTACAAACAAATACAATTCAGTAATAAAACGTTACACAAATCATTAATCATAAAAGTGATAAGACTATAAACATATCAGGAATGAAACATTAATCAAATCAGTAATAAAACTTTAAAACAAATCAGTAATAAAGTATTAATCAAATCAGTAATAAAACTTTGAACAAATCAGTAATGAAACATTAATCAAATCAGTAATAAAACTTTAGACAAATCAATAATAAAACATCAATCAAATCAGTAATAAAACTTTAAACAAATCAGTAATGAAACATTTATCAAATCAGTAATAAAACTTTTAACAAGTCAGTAATAAAACATTGATCGAGTCAGTAATAAAACTTTAAACAAATCAGTAATAAAATATTAATCAAATCAGTAATAAAACTTTGAACAAATCAGTAATAAAACATTGATCGAGTCAGTAATAAAACTTTAGACAAATCAATAATAAAACATCAATCAAAACAGTGATAAAACTTTAAACAAGTCAGTAATAAAACATTGATCGAGTCAGTAATAAAACTTTAAACAAATCAATAATAAAACATCAATCAAATCAGTGATAAAACTTTAAACAAGTCAGTAATAAAACATTGATCGAGTCAGTAATAAAACTTTAGACAAATCAATAATAAAACATCAATCAAATCAGTGATAAAACTTTAAACAAGTCAGTAATAAAACATTGATCGAGTCAGTAATAAAACTTTAAACAAGTCAGTAATAAAACATTGATCAAGTCAGTAATAAAACTTTAAACAAGTCAGTAATAAAACATTGATCGAGTCAGTAATAAAACTTTAGACAAATCAATAATAAAACATCAATCAAATCAGTGATAAAACTTTAAACAAGTCAGTAATAAAACATTGATCGAGTCAGTAATAAAACTTTAGACAAATCAATAATAAAACATCAATCAAATCAGTGATAAAACTTTAAACAAGTCAGTAATATAACATTGATCAAGTCAGTAATAAAACTTTAAACAAGTCAGTAATAAAACATTGATCGAGTCAGTAATAAAACTTTAAACAAGTCAGTAATAAAACATTGATCGAGTCAGTAATAAAACTTTAAACAAGTCAGTAATAAAACATTGATCGAGTCAGTAATAAAACTTTAAACAAATCAGTAATAAAACTTTGATCGAGTCAGTAATAAAACTTTAAACAAATCAGTAATAAAACATTGATCGAGTCAGTAATAAAACTTTAAACAAATCAGTAATAAAACATTGATCGAGTCAGTAATAAAACTTTAATCAAATCAGTAATAAAACATTGATCGAGTCAGTAATAAAACTTTAAAGGTGTAAAATTTCTTTATTTTTTCGAACACCTATCTTTAACAGCGTGAGAGACCCGTTTTTTTAGATGCTACACGAAACAAACTTATCATGGAACTAAAGTGGATTTGTGTTTTTTTTTATTTAATAAAAATGAAATACAATACCACAAGTAAAAAATAAAAATAATAAAGTCAATATAAAATAAACTTAAAAGAACGTAGATTGATACTAAAAAGCTTAATCAAAACTTTCTTCAAGAAAAAAGAAACAAATAAAGAAGCGATACTGAAATAAACCCCGACCTCCAGGTAAATCAGATCAACTGTTATTGGTTTAATTATGTAGGTACTATGGATGCTAACGTGACTAGTTTACGACTTTTTGACTTCTCAAACTTACCTAAATTGCCGTCCCCTCTGCAAAAGTTGTCGATTAACAAGTCTATAACCATTTTATTAACTGCGGCCCTGAACCATTGTATCATTATTATGTGACCAATATTTTTTTATCTATCCTGGCTCCCTTCACCACAATGTTTTCCCTGAATTGTTTGCCTAAAAGATGGTGATTTTCTCCTCTCGTTTCACGACTAAATTATTGCAATTTCCTAGCTTTCACGAGAGCAAATTTAGAAACGTTTAAGCATTACTACTATTCCTATAGCATCACAAAATATCCCAAAAGTAAGTAAACCAGCAGATACTTTTTCATTCGTCGGGAAACGATCTAATGCGACCTTTTTTCCCAAGTTATTTGGAGCATTTTTTGTAGATCCTAAATTCAAAAGATTGTGTTCACTTTTATCGCTTAATGCAGTGTTCTCTGAATTTCATACTACAATAATAACACTGGAAACACATTACATTGAAAAATTCACAGTTTACATTTAATGTGTCATATCTATTCAGTTTCTTGAAAGTCAATGAATCAAACTATCGACACATGGTGATATACATTCAAAAATAATGTTTTATGAATATGTTTTTTCTGGGTTTCCAAGATTTCTTTTGTGATTTTTGTAAAAACTTACCTCAATACAGGCATTTGCCTTGTAAGGCTTCTCCGGTTATCGATTGCATTGTCTTCGTATATTCGATGTGATTACTTTTGTTTTCTTTTCTCATTCTGTTATTTTTATAATCCTGTGTATACTGTGTTTTTTTTTTAATGCTGATCGAAGGGATGTAAATGAACAAATAGATATTTTCGAGTTGCAATATTCATCTACGTTCAAATTATGGCGCACATGTCCCCAGATCCGACAAATTTAATGGGTTACTCGGAAGATATCGCACTTCTGCGATAAATTCACGCACTGTACACACATTTGCCTTGTAAGGCTTCTCCGGTTATCGATTGCATTGTCTTCGTATATTCGATGTGATTACTTTTGTTTTCTTTTCTCATTCTGTTATTTTTATAATCCTGTGTATACTGTGTTTTTTTTTTAATGCTGATCGAAGGGATGTAAATGAACAAATAGATATTTTCGAGTTGCAATATTCATCTACGTTCAAATTATGGCGCACATGTCCCCAGATCCGACAAATTTAATGGGTTACTCGGAAGATATCGCACTTCTGCGATAAATTCACGCACTGTACATATTAATTATTTTTTCAGTAATAATATTGTCATGTTTTTTCTATTGTATTTTTTTTTTGTTGAATACCTAATTTATTTCTTTATTTTAAAGGAAAACAGTCAAGGCAATAAATATTACAAAAATCAATATTAAATGCAAAATAGACCACAAAAGTCCCCCTGTATTACCACAATATAAAAAAACGAAGCAACTAAATAAAAGTAAAACAAATTCGGGTTGGCTAGTAGAGATCGCTTTTACGATAAGCCCGCCTTTTGGATTTTTTGTTAATATATTTTTTTTTAAAAAAGATATACAGTATCTGGGTTTTGTTATAAGCCCAAATACAACCTCATACACCTTTCACAGAAGGCTAAAGCTTGTGTCATGAAAGGGGAGTTTGTCGGCACCTGGAATCGAACCACGGACCCCTTGTTCATGAGGCCGAGACTCTACCTCCAGGCTACCGACGAATTTATACTTACAACATACACATTTTGCAAATTAAGTTTAATTTATTTATAATTATATATTTACCTACATCAATCTCGTAGGTATATTTTAGTATGCATATTTCTGTTAGTGTCATTTACCTTATGTTCTAAAATTAGATCTACCTGCATTATAATTAATTTATCAATAATATGATAATTGGAACCAGGAAGATAATATTCTGTACATGACACTCAAAAGGGGGAGAGTAGGGGTTGAAATCTATTAAGTTACAATTCTGCTTAACTACAATCGATATACAACATACCCTTTTAGAGTTAACTAACAAATAATCATCATCGCCCTCAACGCTCCTCTCGGGAGCACAGGGCAGAAACCAGCCTCCTCCATTCAGAGCGTCTCTGTGCCAATTGCGTCACCTCTTTCCACGACATTCCTTGCGCTCTGTAACTACAGAGCTAACTACAGCGTAACTACATAGTAATTACGGGCTTTACAATCTATATGCCGTTGGTTATTTTTGTTTTTGTTTGAAGAGGATTGACGACTAGATTTTTTCCCAATTCACATTACTTAGACACATTATTTCAATTTAACGCATATCTTCTTAATTTTGTTTAGGGTAGGTAAAAGAAGGGAAAATGCAGACATTCCACATTTGTTGTCTATTCACCATTGGCTTCAACCTTCTTGTGATTTATTTTTATTCCTTCATGAAAACTTAAACAAGAAATCACTCGATACGTACCAGATAAAATTAAATTTATTATTAGAAATATCGCGTGACGGCAGTGGCAGGCAGAATGAAACTCAAGAAAATATTAAATTACATATTTATTATGACATAGAAACTGTAGTAAATTACGATTCAATTATCTCGTTAAAAAAAACACCTATTGTTTATGACACATTTAAAGACCATAGTGATTTGTTTATGAAAGTCTATGAAAATGAAAATTGAAATAAATTGGACACTAAATTACCGGTACAACCCACAAATTAATTTCTGAAGGTATATAGAAAACCATATAAAACATCAACATAATATTCCGGTTCCATAAAAACGTAAGACTTAATTTTTTTTCGTATATAAAACTTTTAATACTAACAGTAGGTACTTCGAAATGAAAAATTTGGTTTACTCCAACTTATCTTGAAGGGAAAAATTGAAGAAAGTCTCGGTTTGGCAAGACGGCAGATGTCTTGGATAAGAAAAATCAGAGAGGGGACATAAATCCAGAGAATGGAAGAGCTGTTCTGACCAGCGCAGGATAGAGAAGCCTACGCAAGGAAGGAACAAGTAATAGTAGCAATTTTATAAAATTTAGGCATTCGATAAAATAATCTTTTTGGAATCAACAGTCAGTCTTCTGATGAGTCTTCTTTTATTTCATAAACTATGAATAATTATATCGATGAAAAATTTATTTTTATCAACAAATTTTTATTTGAATTTTAATTTAAAGAGTAAAATTTTTAGAGAACCAAAAATAGTGATTTGTGTAGTCAACATGTATTTTCGACCGGAGGTAATGGAGTTATTTTTGTATAGTACCTACTTCCACGGAAATTCATTGATCACGAATTGGCTATTGGAAGTATCATCAAGCTAAGGTAGAAAACAAAATTATTTTATTAATAAACTGAACATTTTTGCATGTGAGACTGTTGTAGAATTTAAGTAATTATTTATATATTTATACAATGAACGACTGTATAAGCCTTTGACATGAAAAAAAATATACAATAAAAAAAAAACAATATATTGAGAAAAACATATTACAAATTATTGAATAATAATAATAATAATAATAATAATAATAAAAAACTTTATTGCACAAAAAAACAACAAATGAAAAAATTCAATTTAACTATACAAAAAACATTGTGCAATGGGCGAGTTTATCGCAGAAGCGCGATATCTTTAGATTTGTAATATAGATTTGTATGATTTTCTATCAAAATTTCAGTTCATTCTCAAGGCTCCTCTCGGGAGCACAGGGCAGAAACCAGCCTCCTCCATTCAGAGCGTCTCTGCGCCAATTGTGTCACCTCTTTCCACGACATTCCTTGCGCTCTGATGTCGTTGTCATAGGAACGGTGTATTGTGAAAGAGGGACGCCCGGGCCGACGGAACCCTTGCGGACGGAGAAACAGCGCTCTTTTTGGCCAACTATCATTGAGCATTCTCAGAACATGTCCCAGCCAGGACCATCGTCTCTCCAGTATTACGGAGATAACAGGTCTCTGCCGGGTACGCCGGCGCACAGCATCATTTGTGACATGTTCATACCATTTGACGTCCAAAATTTCAGTACTTTTCAACAATTATCAATGTGTAAGTTTACACGTAGGTAAATCCTCTAAGGTTACAGATAAGTATTAGGCCTCTCACACATATGTTCTAAATTTAAGTTTTAAAGACGTGTCCTGTAAAAAAGATACTTTCATAGAATATCAAGTTTTAAAACATTTGACATGTTCAGTTCAATAATGAAATATGCCACTCATCCCGAATGTATTAACGAAGAAGACAATTTAAATGTTTATTTACAATCAATTGGCTACCTACTTGTGGGAGATATTTATTTATTTATTTATTCTTTACTGTACATTGTTTACAAACAATTATAATTCAAATTAAATACATCAATATACAGAGAGCGAGTTTATCGCAAATGCACAATCTCTTCCAAATAAACCCATGATATCGTGAGGGGATGGATGGGATTGATATAATTATGTGGATGTTATTTTTTTGATAATCAAACTACTGAAAAGTCTACACAGTTCTCTGATTGTGGATAATTCAAATATATTCTTCGTATCACGTACATCATTTATGGGTCCTTGTTAATTAAATATGAAACTAAGTAATACAATTATTCTATTACTGCGTACTTTTAAGAGCAAAACTAAAATTTGAGGCATGATCATTGAAATTGTTGGAATACCGAATATTGTTTGAATAAGAAATTACTTAATTTTCTGGTTCGTTTATCTTCTATTCAATTTAATACAATATTGAACTTGATAATTAAATTTATAGACCATGCCAGAAAATATCTAGTTTATACTACATGTATTTTGTAATATAGATACTTCTTAAACTTTTGTTGTAAATGATTTGTCTTGAAATCGTGAAGTATTAAATGTCATCAAATATTTTATTACTTGCCAATCAAGATCTCTGATGTTTACTACTACTATCACCATCACGGTATATCCCACTAGTGGAGTAACCAGCAGACCAGCTGTATATAATAAAACTGTAAACTATTCTTTACTGGATGCTCCACTGAATAAATTGTCCTGTACATGTCATTATTTTAGTTCAAGGATTAAATAGAAGGTTTGTTTTACGAACCCACGGTTTCAAAACTAGCCCTTTCAGAATACTCGAAAACTTATTTATTTATTAAGAAAGTTATTTATTTATTTATTTATTTCAATTATATACGGCGTGAGCCTTTTACATGTTTATAAATTATGACAGATAACAACAACAACAATAAAAAACATTCGCACACAATCACACAAGTACATTACAAATTCATACGTCAAGATCAAAATAATAATATTCAATAAAAAATGTCTATATAATAAGTTAGTTATGGAGTGTCAGAATGAAATAGTAATTAAGTATATAAACCAATGATAACAGCAGGTCAAAGAAAGAAAATTTAAAATTAAATGGGGTAAGATACAATTCGATAATGAGCTATCTCATAAGATGAGTTATAGTCTAAAATATAATTCAACATAATTATTAATATAATAACAGCGATAATAAGGATTTAAAATGTCAATTGATAAAAATAAATAAATATATTAACAAGACAGTCAGACATAAATCAATATTAACAATAAACAATTCAATAAAAACAGAAATCCAATTGTTGTCATTCATCCAACGAACCAATGATTGCCCAATGTCAGTTTACATATTTTGAAAATAATAATTCATTACGTCAGTTTTGTATTTCTGAAAACTGTCGGCAGTGATGTCAGTACAGTCACCCACCAAGTTACCCAGCCTATGTATTCGAACCATCGGTGAGTGAAACAAATAATTGTTTCTCACGCTTTGTTCACGAAATAGTACCGACTGTCTTGTGCATCTGGTAGGGACATTAAAATGAATGAGGGCAAGCAAGTCAGGAGAATCAATTGCGCCATTCATTAATTTGTGCAGGAAACAAAGATCGATAATTTCTCTGCGATCCTTCAGGCTGGGCAATCTCAGCTCTTCCATAAGAGCTGGGTAATTAATATTATCAACAGGTATACCCTTTTTATAGTTAACCAGCCTCAAAAATTTTCTCTGCACCCTTTCAATACTGTTGTTGTGAATGGCGTAATTGGGGGACCATAATACCGAGTTGTATTCCAACAGGGGTCTCACAATGGATACATATAGTAGCCTGAGAGACTGGATCAACTGCAAATCGACAGTTAGTCTAAAAACAAAACCTAGGGTTCTCATCGCTCTGCCAACAGTTTCCTCAATATGCAAGTTAAAAGTAAGATTCTCAGAGAATGTAATTCCGAGGTCTCGTATGCTTGATGCATTTTGAAGTTCGACGTCATCAATGGAATATTTGAAAGTAATGTGAGATTTGGTTTTATAAAAACGAAAGATCAGACATTTCGCTATATTTAGATTAAGTCTGTTTTGTTTACACCAATCATTCAAATGATCTAAATTATTTTGCAATGTAAGGCAATCATTATCACATTTTATAGTTTTATATAGCTTTAGATCGTCTGCAAACAACAAGACCTCTATATCACTGAAAACCTTTACTATGTCATTTACAAATACGTTAAATAATATTGGTCCTAAGTGCGATCCTTGAGGCACTCCACTGTGTGCATAAATCGGATTTGAGGTACAATTCCCAATCTTAACTTTTAGAATTCTGTCTTTAAGATAGCTCTCCAGCCAGCTATGAAAAGCTCCGTCGACTCCATACCCACGTAACTTCCTAAGTAGCAGGTCGTGTGACACTTTGTCAAAAGCTTTCGAAAAGTCCGTGTATATGGAATCGACTTGACTTCTCTCGGAGAGAGCGTTGACTATGTGATTTTGATAAGTCAGTAGGTTTGTGAGCGTTGATTTTTTAGGAATAAAGCCATGTTGTGACGTAGTAATAACTTTGTTGATACTATGACTTATTTTTTTTTACTATAATTGATTCTAGAAGTTTGGGGATAGCCGACAAGATACATATTGGTCTGTAATTTGTGATTTGGTTTTTTTCGCCTTTTTTAAAAATTGGACAAATGTATCCTATCTTCCAAGCACCAGGAAAGATACCTGATCCCAATGACAAATTAAACAGAATCTGAAAATGATCTACCATCACATCAATGCAGTTCCTTATGAACACGTTTGGGATGCCATCCGGACCGGCTGTTTTTGAGATATCCAAATCAAGAATCGCACGTTTGACCTCGTCAGTGGTGATAGTTAACTTGGGCAAGTCAATGGTCGTATCGGAGGAAAAATCGATGTCGGCATGTGGGAGTGGCAAATCATAAACGCACTGGAAAAATGTAGCGAATAGATCAACAGCACTCTGGACTGAATTTGAATATTGGTCGTTGTAAAAAAGATTAGAAGGTATCTCGCATCGATCTTCCCTCAATGAATTGATATATTTATACATAGCACATTTCACAAAATAAGAACATGGAACATCAACATTTGAAAAGATAGTATTGAGGTACACATAATTGACTTTATCATCACATCACAACCCAAAAGTGGAATAAAAATGCATGCATGTAACACACAGCATGTAATTAACGAAATAATTGTTTTTTTTCTCTGCCTACGAAACATGTATTTGTCATTATAAATTTTTAAAGGGGTACATGTGAACTCATAAAAGTTTTGATATTTCCAGAATTAACTGCTCATAATGACATCATAACCATTGTATAAAGTGATTCTTAGTATCAAATATTAAAATTCAGTACTTAAAGAATACCTAATATCACATGCCAATAAAAAGTCCAAACAACAATTTTAATGAACCCTAATGAACAGTTTTTAAAGAGTATGTCTAAATAAAAAATAATCGTACGTGTAAACCTTTTTTGAATATGCAACTACTTCGATATATATACCTAGTTGGCATCAGCATTTAAAAAAATTGAAAATTCGATGAGGGTTAATTTTGTTCCAAAAACTTTCTGGAGCATAGACGTACCCACTTTAATACTTTTATTTTAGTTAATGGTTTTCCAAATATGCAAAGAAAAGCTAATGAGATGTAGGTATGTAGATACTCTCTGCAGTGATAATTACTCATTAGTGAAAGGGTGTTGAAGAAAACTACTGCTACTACACCATCACGGGATAATAAGTAAAAAGCCAGTAAAAGGTTAAATTGAAAAAAACGTCATCTTATAAAATGGGGAAACAAGTGGATTTACAGTATTATACGTTGTATTTTTGTTGTTGTTGTTTTTGTTTATTTTGTAAAATTATGGTAAATAGATTAAGTGTGTGATGTTCTATAATGATTAAGTTTGATCGAATTTGTTTGATTATTAGTAAAAACCCTATAACCCCTCAAAGCACGAGCTCTGCTCAATTTTGAGGGTACAAAAAGAAAAAAAAAAAAAAAAAAAAACAGTAGGTATGTAGAGAACGGTAATACAAACCATGACTTGTCATGAAATTATTTACTACAACTACACCATCACGGCATATCCCACAAGTGGCATAACCAGCAGACATACTTTAAATATTTAAGTCGTCTTCTCCGTGGCAAAACAAAAATGACACGTCATCGCTAAAAATTTTTTGCTTCATCTTCTTCTTCTTCTTCCTCGTGTGATAGATCATCGATCTGTTGTTTCGGAAGTGATTTCCTCTTGTGACCCTGAAGACCAGTATCTTTCCATCTTTTTGGTGGTCTTCCTCGTGAACGTGAGCCAGCCGGTGTCTTCTTTGCAGCAATGTGGGCGATCCTGTTTTCAGGCATCCTGTCCACATGGTCTCTCCAGAATCGTCTCCTCTTCCTACTTCATCTCACTATATCCTCCGTGTCGCATATCCTTCTAATCTCAGTATTTCTGATTCTATCTCTGAGAGTTTTTTTTCCGCAATAGCACGTAAGGTTTTCATCTCAGATGTTCTGAGTAGGTTCTTGCTGTATCTGCTCTTGTTTCGACGCCGTAAGTCATTAAAAAATATGCAAAATGTACATATAAAAAAGGTATTCAGAAATTTACATAAACCATCTTTATTCGTTGTAACATTTCATTGTATATTATAAGCAATAGGAAGGCATATTGTTTAAAGCACTTAATATAAAATGTGCATAGTCTCTTCTAATAATAAACATAAGGTTAGTACGTAGATACTACAATACATGACGAAGGTCGCTTGTTGCATTCGTGAAAATCACAAAGAAAATCCTTTATTATTATGTCATATTATACAAGAAATCCGAGCTATATACATACATTGGTAGTAGTGATGTAACGAATGTGCTATTTTGGATATTTGTTACCTACATTCGCGAATGCGAATAGCGAATATTGACTTGCTTAAATTTCTATAATTGCTCAAACATTAAAATTTCTTCCCCCTGTCGCCGAATTTTCGCAATGGTATAGGAATTTAAAATATTTCAAAAACTTCTCGGTTTTCTTAAAGAATATTTGCTTGCAGTACTTTTTACTACAATATACCAGGTAAATATCTGGTACTTTTATCGAATATCCGATACTTTATTACCATATATTCTCATATTTTCTGTGAATACAAATGCGAATGCAAAATTGAGACAGCACTGGTTGTCTAAAAGAAATTACGTAAGTGATAAGTCCGCCAGTCATACTGACATCTGTGTATAACATAACATGCATAGACAATTCACACAGACCGAGCTAGTCCCAAACTAAGATATCAATATTGTATTATGGGTACTAACACGACGATACACATAAATATACAATGCACTGAACACATATACATGTAACACCCAAACCCAGAACAATTTGAAAAAGGTCATTCTTCATTTTGCCCTGGCCGGGAATCGAACCCGGGACCTCGTGACTCAAAGGCAAGTGCGTTAGCCTTTACGCCACACCGGTCGTCAATATAAGAAAGTATGTTTTAAATACTTTAAATGCAAATACGGATACTCGTTACATCACTAATAGGTAGTGAGTACATAATAATGTAGTACTGAGCTACTTAAGGAGCGATATTAAGGCGGGACTTTTATTAGCCTTTGAACATCCACTCCCTAAGAGATTCGCTTTCCCTTTACGATATGTACAGTCAAGTCATGTTTTATGTGTATTAAATTTAATATTACCTACCCTTTCTGCTGATTCCTTTGCTGAATACCTACTATCGGTATTATTAAAATATACTCATGGTTTTTATGTCTACATATTTCTTAGAAACGTCCATAGATGTTGTTTTTAAAATGAAAAAAAAAATAATACTACAAGTATAGTTTTCTCTATCATTCGATATCCTCTCTGATTATAAGCATATGGATTGATTTTTTATCCTGTGCAACTCTTGACAGCTCTTTTTTATGAATGATCCACAGTACATCTCCTCCTATAGATCTTCAAGATATTCTCGGCGTAGGCAACCCCTGTGATTTGAGTCAATCAACCCTTATGTCTTGTTGAAGGTCTTCGTAATGCATTCTCTTAACAACCAGTAATTTCCAAATAGGGCAATATATCCCTCCAGTGGGCATCGGAACCTTCCAAGGATGCGATAAAAAAAAACATTTGGGGAGCTCTGAAAAAGGCGCTGTATTTTTTTTTTATTTATTTTCTAAGGAATGCACTCAAGCCTTTGATTATTTCACAAAATGGGCGATGCTCGAAAAAAAGTTCAAGAATCTCTGACCACAACGACGTGTCCTGCAAATGAAGTAAACAGCAGACTATCTCTATGTTATGAACTTAAAAATACTTAACGTGCCAATTACATATATAAGACATTCAGTATTAGTAGCATTCCTTACCATTTAATTAAAGATGGTAAGGTAATAATATTATGAGTGATGTAACACAAACACCTTCTTTTTGCAGTATACTCAAAATCTTACCACTAAGAATTCTACATATATTTGTTTTTTCCGGGCGTTTCAAAGAAGATCAAAGACATTTTTTTTTTTTTTTAAAAAAAAGATATATCTGGGTTTTTGTTATAAACCCAAATACAACCTTATACACCTTTCACAGTAAGCTACTAAAAGCTTGTGTCGTGAAAGGGGAGTTTGCCGGCAACTGGTATCGAACCACGGACCCCATGTTCACGAGGCCGAGACTCTACCTCCAGGCTACCGACGAACTCAAAGAACTAAAAATTCTAAATGAAATATATTATTTGAACCACGTTATATAATTGGTTTTTGAATAAATAAATAAATAAATATATACACGAAACAGCTGTAATTAGGTATTTATTAATACCTGCTAAATAATTAAATACTTTTTCACAATAGGTATCTACATAAATATCAGTAGTATGTTGAAAACTTTCATAATTGATTCAGGCCCACCATTATTTCTTCCTCTCCTTTAGCAGTTTTTAATCCCATGTAATAGTACGGTCTTCTTTCTTTGCTTTTCTTCACAACGTGTTTCTGTCTAGTGCATCATTGTATCGCATGACCTGCCTAACTATTTCTCCACATTTACGTTTGTGCTTTCTTCTGGACTAGAACTTAAAGTTCTTTGGCCTCATTGAGCCCACCTTTTTAAATATATCAATTGAACATGAAAATATTTTTAACATTACTTTATTTTCACTATGTTAGAATATATTAAATCCGAACGCAGTCTACAAACATAGGCGAAAATTTGGATTTAACTACTACTATACTATACCATCACGGCATATCCCACAAGTGGGGTAGCCAGCAGATCAGCTGCATGTAAGAAACATGCAAACTGTCCTCTTCGTGCCAATATAAAATCAAGACATTTAGGATGGGTGGCAAACCTCATCGCTGAATTTAAGATGTACAATGTCTTTAATTTATTCGAACACCTGCCTTTTACAGGACACTCGAAAACTTACGCAGAAGAGTGGGAGACCAATTCTTTACCGGGTGCTCCACGGGATAAATTTGGATTTAATAACTTACATAATGGAAATTAAACAGTGTTTAATAATACTTCTATATCATATTTCATTAAAATTGAAAATAGATTTATACAGTTTAAACACAAAAGCTCTTGAACTATAAAATAACCATGAATTATGAGAGGTGAAAATAGTAGTATAATTCACTGAGTCGGTGAACCAAAAGGTATTTTAGTATATTACCGCGTATATTCATTAGGACGTATCTCATCTATAGAGCAAAAATTCAACGAGCACTCGTCAGAATATGTGCATTGAGTATCTTGAATGAGACAATAATCTAAGCCTTGATAAAACAATCCAAATAGTATTAAAAAATTATGAAGCACAGAGCACAGCTCAAGTGCCTATAGCAAGGTTAGCTTGATGTTAGTAAAAGAATATTATAGCAAGAAAATTTACTTCCGGGCTAAGTGGTCAACAATTTTTACCACACACATAAATTACCCTATAGACCATGGCCACCCAGCCTAGAAGAAAGTTTTCTTACTAATGACGCCGGCCGTGAAAGCCTTAGATCATACAATAAAATTATATTATATCTAATCGCATCACTTACCAACACAGTGTGTTTGAAGAGTACAAAGGTGAGATTATTAATTGTTTGTAATTTTATGATTTATTTCATAATTTTTATCCATGAAAATTACAGGTTTTATAGCCAGGATCGATTTCGGAAAACCTTAACCATTGACGAGCGATACAGTAAAATCCATCGCCATCTTAATAATTAAGTAATGTATGTGCATTGTAGAATACTAAAAGCATTCGAAATGTCTCGAAACTGTTAACATAGTTACTTACTTACTTACTTACTGCTAGCCTTCTTCTCTCCACTGCTGGATATAGGCCTCTTCAAAACTTTTCCACATTTTCCTATCTCGAGCAACACGATACCACTGTTTCCCCATCATCTGGACAATATCATCAAACCATCTTTTTTGGGGTCTTCCTACGCTTCTTTTGTCCTCCCATGGTCTCCATACAAGAATTCTGGAAGTCCATCTGCCATCCTCTCGTCTAACCACATGACCAGCCCATTGCCATTTCAGCTTGGAGACTTTATCAACAACGTCAACGACTTTTGTCTTTTGTCGGATAGTTTCATTTCTTATTTTGTCTCTCAAGCTGATACCTAGCATTTGCCTCTCCATGGCACGCTGTACACACCTCAGTTTTCGTTTGCTCGCAAGTGTTAGCGTCATAGTTTCTAGCCCATATGTAATCACTGGCAGGACACACGAATCGTAAAGTTTTCTCTTAAGACTTATGGGGACTTCATTATTTTTAAATATATATTTAAGTTTTGAGAATGCAGCCCATCCCAATCCTATTCGTCTAGAAATTTAACATAGTTAATCCTTCTAAAATAAATAATATTTTTAGCCAGGGGCCGTAGACAAACCGTACTTAGCGATCGACTACTGGCGAACTTTTCCACAAGCACCTACATTTACCATGTAATTATGCGTTATTGTTGCCACTATTGTCGAAAATTCGTTTGTAGTCAATCGCCAAGTGCGTGTTTTTCTAGGGGCTCAGGGTTTATGAGAAAAACGTCACTGCTCAGTACCTACCTGAATCATTAGAATTCAGGAAAAAGGTGACGAAATTTTCGGAAAATCGCTTTAAATAATAGTATCTTTATTATGTAAATACGAATAAACCTAATTTTTGTTTTCGGAACGTAGGATTGTTTTAAAGTAAATGGACTAGGAAAATTAAAATCAGTTTACTTAAATTTGTATAATTTAAAATTTGTAGTTATAAGCTTAAAATGTGTTGAAACAAAGCAAGCAATTACTGCTGACCATCCTACTTACATACGTACATGCGAAAGATAATAATATGGCCCATGATTTTTTTTATATCCTTGTTTAAGTACAAAAACACTCAATATAATAACGACAATCCTCTTTTGAACACGAAATGTTCTCAACTGTAAGCAAAATTTCGTTTGTTGTCAAAGTGTTATATATACAAATAAACATTACCCTATATTGAATGATTCCATAAAATGTTAGTGCTAACAATTTTCATACATATTGGTAAGTTGTACAACGTTTTCGGTAATAACATCGAGAATATTGTACATTTATGAGAACGAGATTGAATTGAAAATTGTTCGAATCTCTCAACAGATGTGTAGAAATGAGGTATGTACATACGTAATCCTTTTAGGTAAGTAATAATCAACGTATTCTTGGAAGTTTTTGAAACACATTTATTTGTGGCACTGAGCCAAAAAAACTCTTCAGGCTGTTCTCCTTTTCTCTCTTTCTATCTCTGGTATATGAAAGCATTAAGGATATGAAGCAGAGTTATTATATGTAATAAAATCTAATTTATTCTAGTTTCAAAAGTTCTTAAAATACAATATTATATTTTAGAGTTGAACATTAACAGTTAATGGATTAAAGAAGTAATAAAATGTTGCAATTGAGGAATAATGTAAAATAATTAGGAGCGGATGTGGAAAAAATGTACATATGTACATAAAAACATACATGCCATCACGCCGCTTTCCTCGCGGGGTAGGCAGAAACGATCGAGCGCCACTTCCTTCTATCTTTGCATACATCTTTCGCTTACCCCGCTTTTGATTTGGCATGAGGATTAACGAGTAGGTATGTATGTATGTTAGATGATTTATTCGGCGCCGTTTGATGAAGCATCCATCTCAAGGGCGCGGAACTACTTTCTATTAAAACTGTCAATAACGTTAAGTAATTGTTAGGGTAACTTCTGTTAAATTAAGTCTTCTTCTTCTGCTTGCAGTAGGTCATTGACCTGTTTGCCCGGAATTTGTTTCCTCTTGCGACGCTGAAGACCAACTGTCCTTCCATCTTTTAGGTGGCCTTCCAGGCAATCTTCGTCCTAGTGGAGTCTCGTTCGCGGCGATGTGGGCTAATCTTTCGCTACTCATGCGGTGCACATGGTCCCTCTAGAACCGTCTTCTCTTTCTGCTCCACCGAACGATATCTTCAATTAAATTCAGTTAAATTAAGTAATATTTAGTAATACATGGGGAAAAGGTCTTTCATCGATTTATAAAAGAACTGAAATCAATCGTAGAAAAACTATGAACATTTTTTAACTTCTACAATTAAATTCAATGCTTGACAGTAATTTACGTAATATTTAAACATTTTTTACAATGTTTATTAATTTACGTAATATTTACACAATTTTTACAATATTTAGAAACTTAACAATGAAAGAAATTAATTCTAGTGCTAACGTATTCACAATTAACAAAGCTTTTGATTAACGATGGATACTTCTGATACTTTTCTTCAACATATTGTACCTTTTCAAATAATGCTAGATTTACAATCTTATAACGAAATTTCATGAGTATTGCGGATAGACTAACAGTTTTAATTCCCGGCATTAAGTTAGTATTTTTAAGAAAGAGAACAAATGCAAGTTCTTATACATACTGTTAGACTGCTTGTTACTACACTCCTGGGATATTATTTTTATTATTCTCTTTAAATTTCCTTTGCACATCATTACAGATTTTGGCCAATGCGATGTGCAAAGAGATACAATTTATACATTATTAATTGTGTCGGTGCACATGTAGTAGAATTCCATAATAATGCAATTTGAAGCAAGTGTTCCTTTCTACTATTGTTTGTTAATTCGCAGAGAGACGTCTTTCGACTTATAAGGTCATTATCAATCTGATAATGATAACGATTATCAACCTGATAACATTGATAATGACCTTATAAGTCGAAAGACGTCTCTCTGCGAATTAACAAACAAAAGAAGAAAGGAAGACTTGTTTCAAATTGCATTACAATTTATACATAGTAACATAATATTCACAATATTAAAACAACGAAACAAAAATAAACAAACAAACAAAAGATCACCAAAGAATGTTCGTTGCCTCAATTATGGCAACAAATTTCCTTTAGGACAGAGAAAATGTGTCACAATTCTGAGCCAACAAATTAAAAAATACCATTGCCCGGTTGATCGGAGTATTCATCGCCAAATTCCTTCTTTCATGGGCAGGATAGAACAACAAAATGCCCTCGCAATCTATTGTAAGAGTGTGGTACGTAAAATGAAAACTCTGTCAAAATCATTGGATTTTGAATTATTCCATTCAACAATTTAAAAAAATATTTAATAAGTAAATATGTATTCACTGTGTCGGTGTTTATCGAAATAAATAAAACAAGCGTCTTATTCTACTAATGATTTAATCTGTGAGAGAGACGTCTTTCGTCTTATGAGGACAATGTCATGGATTGACTTTGTCCTCATAAGACGAAAGACGTCTCTCTCACAGATTTATTTATTTATTTATAATAATACATACGGCTTACGCCTTTAATACATAGTTACAAACAACAATTGCACAATAACATCATCGTATCAAATCAAAACTCAAAACAAAAGTAAAATATACTACATCACTTCAAATTATAAAATTAAAATAAAACCCATTGTGTCACATAAACCACATTAAATCATTAGTAGAATAAAACGCTTGTTTTATTTATTTCGAAGTAAATATGTTTTTAACTCTCAAGTGTATCATAACCCAAACATCCAGCGACAAATATTGTAAGATATAGAAATGAATATTATCATAAAGTATGTAGATTCATTTTGAAAGTACTTCGAATTCCGCAACACAAATCCTAAAGTTCTATATGGCGTAATAGCATAGAAAGAATTTCGACGATTAGACTTTACGCTAGACAGTACGTCAACGTAAAAAATAGTGATTTGTATCATTGTGATTCGATATTATTGAGTTATATCAAAATACAAATAAAGTTTTATTTCGATACAATACCGACGACCTTAAATTTCATGTAAAAAGTGCTATGTTTTCTATTACGTAACATTTAGATATGAAATATAATATTTATGGAAAGGCCTCGATCGTTACTCATTCTAAAGAAATAGATAAATTTCTAAGATACTAAATAATACCCGCATTGAGGGTCTAGGATAGATAAGTCTGAACCGGAATGTTATCCGACGACGGGTCGACGGATATAACGTGATATTACTCAAAGAAGAAAAATCTGTATCTGACTATCTGCCTACGTTTTGTTATTACTACGTATTTCACTTTAATTATTCAACAAGGAACTTAAATTACCTAATTAATAGTAGAAACAATGTGAAAGTGATACATGTCTTGAAATTAAATTTTATTATCTCCTTAATTAACCGAGTAATTAAATAAATCCTGCTGTAGGTAGGCAACAACATTAGGTACATAGCCATTTCACTTTTAAAAAATGATCAACTCATTATTTATACTTGAGCAGTTTTCTTTCTCAACCTTTCTAGCAAACTGAAAGTCTCTGTCTAGGACTGAAAAGGTCATTTTTCATCGGTCATTCCTAACTGTTTCGCTTCGTTCTTCTCAAATACTGTGGAAAATGAACCATTTAGAAATCTTGATTGTAAAAATATTGTTACCATTGTCAAAGTTCTGCCTCCTTAGAATTCAATCTGGTTTTTTTTTGTATTAAGACTTTATATATATATATATATATATATTTTATTCTACCATTCGATATATTTACGAGAGAGGCGTCTTTCGTCTTGTCAGAACATTGTCAATAATTAGTTTGTCAACAATAATGTCATTATTAAACTTTGATGAACACAAAAAATATCACTATTCATAATATTAAATCCGGGATAGCAGATCACATAACAGAATAGGGAAATTCAGTCAATGAAAGTAATGTGGAAATATTACACAAATGCTCAAAGGGATAAATGATTAGTCTTTTACATTTCATAAAAATAGAGAAATAATAACACTGTCGTATCAATAACATAGGAATTATACCTATTCAAATTCCACCCTTACACCCCCCGCCTTTGTATCAATACATTCCTACCTGCTCTCAATACTATGCACACCCTCTTCAATCCCAGATACATTATTCCTAGAATCATATTATATATTTTGTTAGCATGTGTAATTTTTCAATTCCTCGTATTAATTTGCTAATAAAACCTCACTTATGATTGGAATCTACTTCAAAGGCCTCCGAGTCAAATATTGTTCGAGTGTAAGGCAAACAACGTTTTTATTTTAACCTATTTTGATTCTTTTGACATGAAATTTCATAAGTTGTTAAAACACAGAAATGGTGCATAAAAAAAAAACAATGGATTTACCTTATTTTTACTTTATTCTATATGTAAAAGTATAAAGGTTTTAGAGACAAAATAATCAATCATAAAAATAATATGATAACACAAATCATGAAATGTTGCCACTATTTGAAATTTTATCCATTGATTGAATCCCTTGATAATTCAAGAATATTTTTTTTACCAACAAAAGAACTACGGTGTTGTTTGTCCCTCTCTAGGTATCTCTTTTTTGTTTTTCTGACTATCGCTTTTGTCGAATTTGATATTGATGGAGTTACAATCTTCTTGATTTGATTGATCAACTTATTCTTATCCTGCTTCTGAGCTTTTTATATTTCATATACCTGTCTATAAATTGTGATGGAAGTGTTTATTTTCATAAAAAACACAGTCAATATTTCACTTTAATCTTTGGATGATGCCATCTGAAAACACAAACACCGTGCATAATCTGAGCTTCCCAACGTGGAAGACACTGAACAAACTAAAGGTTGGGAGACTACGTGCAAAAGTAACCGGCAGATGTGGGGCTTTTTGGATGGGGAGGATACAAACTGCGAATGCGGGAAGGTGCAGAGTGATTCTCACTTATTGCAATGCCTGCTGATGCAGAATCCATGTAATGTGAGTGACCTAATGAAGGCAAATATCAAAGCGAAATACGTCGCTGCTTACTAGAGCGGCAAGGTATAAAGTCCGGACCCAAAAAGTAATTAAGTAACGTGTCTAGAATTGATTGTTGCATCATTATTCTGACAGGTTAGCAAACGTACAGCTGAATAGATTGCGGTCTATCGTGTAGGTACGTGTCTACGCGTATTGTGTTCGGTTCTGATAGATATGACGGCACTACATACACCTCTCTTACGTAGTTTTATTAGTCACCGTTGAAAGCCCAATATGGTACAATGTATGCGCTCTCATGTAAAGGCTGTTGATAATAATATTATGACATTAAAATACATAAAAGAGATATGTTGCTTTATGGACTTGAAGGCAGATATCATGCTTTATGGCAAGCAGAAAAATAATAGATGGTTTATATGTAGAAAGATAGATAGAGAAAAAGAGGAGGAGAAGGCTACAAAGTTGCTTGACATAACGGGTAAGAAACCCACTACTTACAACATAACATGTACATATAGACAATTCACACAGACCGAGCTAGTCCCAAACTCAGATGTGAATCTTGTATTATGGGTACTAACGCGACGATACACATATATACAATGCACTACACACATATACATGTAACACCCAGACCCAGGACAATCTGAAAAAGGTCATTCTTCATTTTGCCCTGGCCGGGAATCGAACCCGGGACCTAGTGACTTAAAGGCAATGTGCGTTAGCCTCCACGCCACACCGGTCGTCATAATGCAGTACTATATTTCATAGAAATCAGGATCCAAAAATAAATTCCACTTATTTCAGAGCCATTAACTATGTAACAATTTCTAGACACTCTTGAGAAGCTCGTCAATGGTGCAAGTGAACTGAAATCTTATTAATATTTTTATTTAAAAATGACCAAAAATAAATTATAATTCAAATATATTTATTCATCAAAAATAAACACTTCAAACAATAAACTAGTGATGTAACGAATACCTATTCGTATTCGCATTCGCATATTTTAAAGTATTCGCAAGAAATATGCCAATAGTTTACGAATATTATTTTGGTAACAAAGTATTGGTGATTCGGTAAAAGTACCGGATACTTACCCAGTACATTGTATAAAAAGGTACTACAAAAAAATATTCTTTAAGAAAACCGAGAAGTTTTGAAAGATTTTAAATTCCTTTACCATTTTGAAAATTCGGCGACGGGGGGGTAGAAATTTTAATTTTGAGCAATTGTAGAAATTTGAGCAAGTCAATATACGTTATTCGCATTCACATTCGCATTCGTGAGTATCCAAAATCACTTATTCGTTACATCACAACAATAAACAATTAATCTAAAACAATACTAAATTATAACTTATATTTTTCTTTTTTCCTACAAAATTGAGCAGAGTTCGTGCTTTGAAGAATTTATGGTCATTCTTACATGATAAATTCAGCAACATAACATACATAACCATAAAATATCTCTCCCATTTCCTAGTGATTCTTCATAACTTAAAAATAAAAACTGTAGAGTCATATATAAAAAAACAAAACGATAATAATAATATAATTACTATAAAGGTTTGCTGTTTAACCACATAACATAGAGCCTCTAGTCTGCATATCGTATTACAATACTAATGCAATTATATATATGTATATAATAAGTTACAATCCATTGGATTGGTCTGCAACGAGTTTGGTTTTTCTTCTCCATTCGTCTCTATTCTCAGCCAGTCTTTTCAGCTCTACGTATGAGCCACAGTTCATGTCCCTCTTCAGTTGGTCCATATACGCGTCTCTTGGTCGGCCTCTGCCATTTGTCCCCTCGGTCTTACCCTCCGCGATGGCGATGAGTATTCCTGGGTGCCTGATGTTGTGGCCAGTCCAGTTAGCTCGTTGTTGGCCGATTCTCTTAAGAAGTTGCCTTTTTTCGCCTACCCTGGTTAATGTTTCTGCGTTTTCGACGTGTTCCGACCAATGGATCTTAAGCATGCGTCTGTAGCACCACATCTCAAAGGCCGCCAACAGTCCGCTTTCACTCTTGCTGATGGTCCACGTCTCACAACCATAAAGCAGAATGCTCCATACAAAGGCTTTAGTAAGGTTCTTCCTTACGCTTAAATCAATATTTGGGGATTCCAATATCTTCGATTTTTTGTTAAAGGCAATCCTTGCCTGGTTTATTCTGCTCAGAATTTCCGATTTGGAGCGTCCATCCTGGTTTATTCTGCTGCCCAAGTAGACGAATTCTCTTATTTGTTTGATGCTCACTCCATTTATGGCAATGTTCGCAGTCGCTTCCTCCCTTCCAACGACCATACATTTTGTTTTATCTTTATTTATTTTCATGTTATTATTATTATTTGGATGATTTGTAAAGCGCCGTTTTGTGAAAAAAATCCACCTCAAGGGCGCTCTTTGCTAACTAAGGTTGTGCTTGAATTATTGTACTTTGACAACAGTATACTTTCCATTTTTCCTAAGGCTTCGTTCAGCTCCATCTCGGAGTCTGCGAGCAGTGCTATGTCGTCAGCATATCTAATCATGTCGACCTTTTTCTCATTTATTTTTACTCCTGTCCAGTTCTGCAATTACAATACAATTATTAATAATTATTCAAATCACAATGCGATTATTAATAAATAATCATTCATTAACATTATTAATAAGCAGTAATTTTGAACTCTACAATGTAAATCGTATACATTATATTTTTTGCGAAATAAATAAAACAAATATTTCATTCTACTATTAGTTTATTTCACAAGAGAGACGTCTTTCTTCTTATAAGGACAGTATCAATCTTAAATAAACAAAAAGTAGATTAAAACCTTTGTTTTATTTATTTCGCTATCGAATTCTACTATCTAAACACCGGCATGTTGAATTATTTTTTTTGAAATCTGTCTTTTATTATAACGTGTAAAAGACTTGTCCTGTATACAGCTGTAAATAAATAATTAAATATTGGCATATCCCACAAGTGTTAAAGCCAGCGGACCAACTGTATATAATAAACATGCAGGGTGCCTTCTTAATGCCAATAAAATTATAAGAGATTCAGTATGCGTGACATGAGTCATGCGTGACATGAGTCCGACTGATCTCCAGAAACAGCTTTCTTAAGAGCACTCTTCCTGTTGAGTCCTCACAACAACGAAGAGAAGAACTCTGGAGAGGGGACCCTGGAGTGACATTGTGGATGGACCCACATGAAGGTATCCGAGTGGGCGAACATCTGCCATACTCTTTGTGGAAAACCCTGAATAGACTAAGGGTTGGTGTCACAAGGTGCAAGAAAAACCTTCAGAAATGGGGATACCTATCTGCAGAGGACGACATACAATGTGAATGTGGCGCAGTTCAGGATGATAGCCACTTACTAATATGCCCACTGATGGGGGACGGCTGTAGTCCTGAAGACCTTATCATATGTAGCTAACGACAAGGCGATGAATGTCGCCGCTTATTGGAGTGGGAAGATTTAAAAAAGACCGGACACGTAAAGTAAGTAAGTTTAGTCATGGCTTAGTCAATGTCTTAAAGATGAGATCTTACAAAAACTTACTGAAAAGAGTGGGAGACCTGGAAGACTTCATTAGAGTTTCTAGTTAAGTTCGTCGGTAGCCTGGAGGTAGAGTCTCGGCCTTGTGAACAAGGGGTCCGTGGTTCGATACCAGGTGCCGGCAAACTCGCCTTCACGACACAAGCTTTTAGTAGTTTACTGTGAAAGGTGTATAAGGTTGTATTTGGGTTTATAACAAACAAAACCCAGATATATATTTTTTTAAATAAATAAATAAATATAAATTATATGTGTGTTTCTGATTATTTCATACATAAACATATGTAGGTGAATATCCGAGAGAAAAACACTCACACAATAGAATTCACGATAAATGTTGTAAATAAACCCATATCACGAGAATATTGGATATTGTATTTTTTGCTACGTAACTTTTTGTCGAATATTTTTATGGCTGGTGTGAATTTCTGTTGACGTCAACATGTAACGCCCTTCGAAGAGGGTAGTATGATAAAAACAAAACATAAAGTACCTAAATGTCACCCTCATATAACAATGTAATGTAACAGTTGTAATGTATAGAAAAAACGATTTATTGAAATATCAGAAACCACTCATTTCGGGCAAACTGCCGGAAACAAAATAAATATTATTAAACTGATGCTAGTTGCAAGGCAAAACATTGCTAAAGCTTGTAGGACATCGATGTTGGGACACAAAAATTCTGAAAAAATGTACCACGCTGCAAGTCTAGTATGTCTATGCCTATAACTTGAAAACTGTAACAAGCGCATTACAAACGCGTAATAATTATAAGCGCATTATAAACGCGACTATATAATAATGTGGTCTTGTATAACTTTAGCAATATATTGTGATTCTATTTAGCTATTCAGGTTAATAGTGATATAGCATATTATATTGTTATTATAGCCTGCATACAGATCCATATGATAATATTATTAATATACGTATATAATATCGATGGTAGGTATAAAGCTTAAAAGGTACATGACCAGTTTTTAAGTAAAATGAATTTATACATGTACAAGATCGGTTGCAACGCCACCTATGTATGTCCTGACTAATTATTACCAACAATCTTAATAATCATTATTGAAATATTTAATAAAAACCAAATGTCACACGTCCACAAATGCACTTTGTTTTGTGCACAGATGTGACATGTCACATAAGATATCAAGATTCTAAAAAAACAAATGTCCATTTAGGACGGACATGTGTCATCTGTGCACGCATAAACGCATCCCAATAGTCGCCGTGAGCGGCACTTCCATCACACTTCCAAACACATGTCCATGACCATCATCTAAAAATGCTTATTCTTGACATTCTGGTTGAAAATATTATAAAAAATAAGTAATAAATGACATAAAAAAGAACAAAGATTATGATTTTCAACACCTTCTGCATTGATTTGAATTTAGTGAATTAATTGAGAATCTCAAACTTTAAAAACCTGTTTTCTCTTAACTGTCAAATGTGGACATGTGTCTTTTGTGCTTTATACCATCGATATGTACAGTTCCTACTTCACAGATCCGTTCATTACAGGTACATATCGGTAAACAGGTAACAATAACGCTCTATACAATTACTCCTATTCGACATACCGTAGATTTGAACATGCAAATTTAGATGTAGTAATGAAATCAAAACATAATTAGCATAATATGTAAGAATGTATTTTATTTTTACACTGAGAAAAATACTAACAAAATTTCACAACGAATCATCAGATTAGGACCAGAGATAGTATAAACAATTCATTAGTACGAATCTATAATATAAACTTTTCGCAAACAAATCGTTGGTAAATTAATTTAGTATTTTTCACAGTTTATTAATAATTAAACTTTTATTAATAATTAATAAGGGGTCCGTGGTTCGATCCCAGGTGCCGACAGACTCCCCTTTCACGGCACAAGCTTTTTGTAGCTTACTTTCAAAGGTTTATAAGGTTGTATTTAGATTTTTACTGAAAACCCAGATGTCTATTTAAAAAAAAATCTGTTTCGTTCATTGGTAGCTTGGAGGTAGAGTGAAATAATAAAGAAACAAATACAAATGGTTTGTCTTATGTGGTTATTATTTGTTTCTTTTTATTTACAAGAGAGACGTCTATCGTGTTGCTACGACAAGCTTTTAGCTTACTGTGAAGGTGTATAAGGTTATATTTCCATTTATAACAAAAACCCAGATAGGTACATCTTTCATAAAAGAAATTAACGTTGTTATTTTTCGACCTGGTTTTTAAGATTTCCAGCGCTTGTCATCTGGGAAAAATGCATTGAAACTTAAACAAGAATTTTTCTTATGATTAAAAGAGAAGCTCCAATAAATCGGCTTACTAATTGAATACTAAATATAGTTTTTAATTTAAATTTCTAATAAAAGACGACATTTACACCGCGACTTACTATCTATTATGGTCTCAGTGTAGGGTGATATTTTTAAAGTAAAAATAATAATAATTATACAAAAATGTTTTATTCATATAATACATACAATCACAGTGTAAATCGCACGTTGAGAAGCCAGTGGACTAACTACAAATACCTTTTAGATATCCAGATTGTCTTCTCCGTGTCTTCTTAAAATAAAGCGTTTTGAATGGGTGGTGTAGCCCATCTAGAGGGAAAACCCTCTAATTTTTATTTCCCGTTTCCCGGGAATAAACGAATCCTTTCCCGGGAAAAAATACAAATTATTAGTCATGCAGATTGCCATACCGATACCGAAATCTTTGTTTAGTTAACTGTAATAGTCGTGATAAACTTGTAGAAGCTGACGAATATTTTGATATGAAAATATGAAAAATAATATAAATTACCAATATAGGTGTTATACTTAAAAAAAAAACTTAATTATAGCTTCAATGTATTCGTTTGAAAGAAGCATAATTATTCTAAATATAATTCGAAATCGGAGGTGTGTTTGGCCGACAATGTATAAGAATCCTACAATTTTTCATGTTTTTTTTTACATATTTTGAAAAGCTAGATAGTTCTTAAAAATATTAGTGCAGCCAACTGTCATTATTTTTGTTTTATTCATGGATATTAACCGATATAAAAAATCTTTTTTTGTCGAAATTTCTCATTTTTTAAAGTCAAAAATCTTTAAAAAGCTTTGCCAAAATCCATAACATTTTTTTGCTTGATAGGATGATCAAAAATTAAAAGTTTATATATTTTGTAAACAATTTTTATTTTGATATAACATAGAGTACCTTAATAAATCTCGTCAGTCAGCTATTTAGTTTTTTTAAGCAAATTACTTATATTGGTAACAAAAATTTGATTTTTTTTTATCAAATCAAAATGTTTGCAAGGGTCAACAAGTTATGAGAGTTTTTATACCAAATTTGTTGAAAATTGAATATTTATAAATATAATAATGAATTCCCCGGGGAATCCCGGGAAATTCATTTTAAAATTTCCCGTTTCCCGGGAACAAAAATAATCCGGGAAAAGATACCCTCTAAGCCCATCGCTAAATTTAAGATGTTAATTGCCGTATATGTAAAGTTTTACGAATACCTGTCTTTTACAGGATTCTTAAAAACTTACAGAAAAAAAGGAGGAGACTTTTTCAATTCTTTACTCCACGAGGTAAAACTTCATGTTAAGTGTGTGAAGAATCGTGTAATGTTTAAAAAACAAAAATTAAAAGTATTCGAGTCATCTTCAACTCGAAAATTTTATTCAATAATATTTATAATAAAAACTAAGAATAATTTTATTTCCACTTATTTTACATAAATTCTACATAGGTAATTTCATTGATCAAAATATTTTCATATTTTTTTGTGACGGAAATATTCTGATATTGGGATTATTTTATTTTTAGAATTTTACTTCCCCATGACCTTGATTGTTTTATATCATACAAAATATCACATACCTACAAAAAAAAACAATATTTGATATACATATTCAACTAATTTATACTTCCGTATACTCCAAGAAAAGTGTTAAATTATGGATTCATGTTGATGAACATAATGCATTGTTTATATTTTATTAATTTATGTACTATTTCTGTTCACATAAATAAATAAATATACTGAGTCAAAATAATGCACTAAACTAAAATTCACCTATTTGATATAAGATTGAACGGTGCACTTCGATCTATTGTTAGCAATAGCAATGTGTCGAACATGGCTAAAATGCTGGTGCACAACGCCATTCTTATACCGACACTTATGTGGCTGAAGAAGGACGAGAGTGGAATGAATGCTGTGTAGATGCGATCACTGAGGAGAATGGTAGGTAAAACATTGCGTGATAAAGTAAGTAAGGAAGTAAGAAATGAGGATATTAGAAGAATGAGTGGATGCAAGAGGAGTATTGTGGATAGAATGCGTGTAAATAAATTGAGATGGTTTCGTCATGTGGAGCGAATGTATGATCTAAGATCGACGAAGATGTTGTATTTATCTGAAAGAGGGGGTGTGAGAAAGCGCGGACGTCCAAGAACTACGTGGCTTGACCACGTGGACCAAATTCTCGAAGATGGTCGCGTGTTAAGTAAGAGAAATCGGCGTGCATGTATGAGAATCTGGATGAATGTAAAGGAAGCGAAAGAAGTATTTAAGGATAGGTCAATATGGCGTTCCGTTCTCTCTATCTACCCCACCTGGGACACGACGTGAGGGTATAGTATAGTATAGCTTACGCCAGATTCTCGTATTCGGTATATAGTCAAACAATATATCCGTACCATCACTGACAGATTCTCGTATTCGGTATATAGTCAAACAATATATCCGTACCAATATATCACTGACAGAAAGTTTCTTTGGCCACGACTTTCATAAAAAATAAACATACGAATTAACAAAATTAAAATTGTTTTTTTCAAAATTCCTCAGAGATTGTTTTTATTTGCTTCGCCGAACTGCGATTGTTACCAAGATAATTCATATAAACAACAGTTACTACGCCTCGTTGTAAATATTGTGTAATATTACATCATTTTTTCCAAAATTCAATTGATTTAAAGTTAATTTAAATAAAAAATGATTGCTGAAAGTGAAGAAGAACTGCAAGAGGCCTTAACAACTATGGAAAACATTCTTCAAAATAACTACAGTATGAAGATAAATAAAGATAAAACAAAGTTGCTTACTGTAGGCCGAACGCAACAACAGATGAGAGTAGTGATGTCGGGAATACCACTAAAGAACACCAAGGAGTTTGTATACCTCGGGAGCAAAATAACATGGGACGGTCGGTCTAAGAGTGAGGTCGACAGCCGTATACATCAGGCTAGACTTGCATTTAATAAAAAGTCGAAAATAATAGAATCAAACAATATAGACCTGAGACTGAGAATACTCCTCATCAAGACCTATGTATGGAGTATCCTGATGTACGGCTGCGAGACATGGTGCCTATCTGAAAGAGATAAACGAAGACTAGAGGCGTTTGAGATGTGGACCTATAGAAGATTATTAGGAATTTCCTGGAGAGACCACATCACAAACGAAGAAGTCCTTCAAAGAATCGAAGGAGGAAGGCACCTGCTCAAGATCTTGTCAGAAAGGCGTGCAAGGTGGATCGGCCATGTAATACGACAAGAAGGCCTCTTGCATGCCGTAATGGAGGGTATGACCGAGGGGACAAACTCTAGGGGACGCCCACGCCGAGAGTACCTGGAGGACCTGTTGGTGGACATGCGCTGCTCATCATATGCAGAATTTAAAAGAACCGCACAAGACAGGGAGGAGTGGAGGAGAAGAATTAAAGAGATATTTGCTGCAAACCAATCCCAGGATTGAAACCAGAGAGAGAAATAAAAAAAAAAACAGATTCTACTTTTCAAATTTTTATAATTTTCGCAAACATACAGTAATTACAATAATAGTACAAATACATAAAAAAGTCGGCACATTTATGTAAACCAGCAAAGTTTGCTAACATATTACAAAGATGTAGATCTTATCAAGTACCTGCATACATAATTGGCAAACATACTGCTATTCGTCAAGAGCCCGATTCGGGTTAATTAAACTAAGATAGTTGTGTTGTTGTTCTATGATTATTTTTACATTAGGTATATTTTGTTGTTCATTTCTTTTGTTCTTCTTGCACATCATCGTTCATATAACAAATCAACAGAGCAGTTTACCTAAGAAAAATGCGATGATGTGCATTAGCAGGATTATCTCTACATAGAGATTATCATTATCGTGGCATTATGAATTACGCTTTAATTGAATTCTCTGATTGTGCATGCTGTAGACACTCTTAATTGGGGAACTGGCCAGATCTTATTGTATGTTTGTAATTTATGTACTGTGTTGTCAGTTTTCTGTGAGTGTCTCTATAAAATAAAAAAAAATAAAAAAAAATGTGAAAGAAAAAAGAACATGAGAATTTGTTGGATACACTGCCGAGTCTGAAAACCCGCCAATCATGCGCATACATCAAAATGTTCAGTAAGGGAAGGATACAGGACAAATACAGTTAGGAAAAAGGAAGACATCAATGGAGTGTAGGACCCAGAATCTATCAGAGATCCAGCAATCATCCTCTCAAAACTAGAAATGGATTCGTGAAAAATATCAATGTTTACAAAAAAAATTGCAATTGTTTCATGACCGATGAACAGCTAATGAACTTTGGAGATAATTTGTACTCCACTTAGGCTGTTTGAAAGTAAGTGTCGCTCTGGTATATATGCTTAAAAGATAAAGGAACTTTATAGTTTATGAAACCAAGTTTAAGAGTACCTACCATCGCAAATTCGCCAACACATGCACATTGATAAAAAAAAAAGTCTAGACGGTTTTTTTGTATGTAACAAACTATCATAGTGCGTATTCATGTGTAGGTATATGAAATGTTGTCGGTTTTTACAGAGTCATCAAAAGGATGAATACAAATATCTCTACATACTTACATATATCTCGTTTGCGCTCTCGAATATTCCTACTCAAATAGTTTTGTCTATCTCTACTATCCCGTTGTCTGCCGGGTGTGGTAGGCACAATGAATGCAACACTAAATTGATTTATTCTTACATACTTCTTTTGCTTTCTCCATAATTAAGTTTCTAATACATGCACACTAATGAACTCACTAACTCAATACACGTAACTGTTATTGAGATTTTGATTAACGTAGTCAAGCCACGTGGTTCTTAGAAGACCGCAATGTTATTGTCCACTATGTCAAATGTCTTGTTGAGCTATAAAAGAGTATCTAATAATATAGTGATAACTATCTCAAAGATGGCTTTATTTTGATCGATAACCTACTTTCATTAATTATTCATCCTTGTAATTGCTTGACGGCAAATCATAATAATACTAATAGTTCTGATGAATTTGCCAGACCTCCATCAATAAACTAATTCTGAACTACAGCAATTTACATAACTGTTTCATTAATTAAATCGTTAAAATTAATAACAAGGTAGGTTCCTATGTTCATAATAATAATAAATTTGAATAGAAAATCGTGTTATTAAATATAAATATTAGCATTACAAGTGTAGAATAGGCGTTTCACAAACACTGCGTTGAAAGATTACTCATACCTCTTTCGTTATACTCGTCCAACGTTTCTTTTGGGAAATTTGAATTCGGGTTTTTTTTTCAATGAGCACATAATTTAAATAGCAGCTTTTACCTAGTACTCCCATATGAATATGGGTTTACAATAAGCACAAATACATCGAAAGTATACTCTCACAGAGAACAATAAGTTTTTATCGCGAAGCTTAAATAGCGTTTAAAAACGATTCTAGATTCTCTCGATTGAAGATCCGAAACTCTTCTGTCAGACTACTGATCACCTAATCGTTTAAAGAAGGGTTTTATTATCCAATGTTTATGACTGGAACACGGCAGCCTGCAATATTAAAAAATTAAAACAATCTTCCGACATATGTTATGTACACACTAACAAACACAAATATAATTCTGGGTTTCTGTAGTAATTTCATTACACTGACCTACATAGGTTTCATAAAACCATACTAGGTTTCAACATACAATGTCGTTTTGAAATTAATATTATTAAAGACAATTTGTAGAAGTTCAGTTTGAAAACTGCCTCGCATGTGAAAACCTAGGTCACTTTTATGAAGTAACTAGGAAAGCTAATTATCATTTTTTTGTTATTTTTAGGTATGGAGTATAAATACTGTTAATTTTTTTACATGGTAATATTTTTCTGCAATGATAACCTTTTGAAACTTCATCAGAGAAAAAATATTAATTTTTTCGGTAGTCACTTGGTGAAAGTTCATTTTTAATAAATTTTGTTATAAAAATAAAATCAAAAACACTGTTTACTTTCACTTGTTATTTATTTTAAATATTTTAGCAAAGATCTTTCGTTATATTAACATCATCAGTGCTCACTTACAAGTTGTAAGTGAGCACTGATGATGTTAATATAACGAAAGATCTTTGCTAAAATATTTAAAATAAATAACAAGTGAAAGTAAACAGTGTTTTTGATTTTATTTTTATAACAAAATTTATTTTAGAGAAAAAATAATAATGTTATCATTCCTGCTCTATGGTTGTGATATTTGGATACTAAAGATCAAAATAATGGACCGGTAAGAAGCATTTGAGATGTGGACTCATCGCAGAGTGCTTTTAATAGGTTGGACAGACTCAATGTCCAACACGGAGGTCATACTATAAAGCATGTTAGAACAGAGATCTCCCAACAAGTATCAAAGTTTGTAAAATCGTATGTTTTGGCCACATTCCGCAACTTTTAAACTGCAATGTACTGGTACAACATACTACTGAGAGAACTGATCTGAACACCAATGAATTTGAAAGCATTCTTCAGAGTGGTCACAAAAGTTGAAGGGGCTTGAAATGGCGCAAAGAGACGAAGAAAGTTATAAGTTAATTATTGTATCATCAATAAAGAATTTTAAACGTTCAAAAAAAATTGAATTGAAAATAAAGAAAATAATATTTATATTACTGGCCCACAAGTATGCACAGGAATTGCACAGGAATTTAATATAGATACTTTTAGTGCTCATTTTAGTTCTCTGTAACATCATTCTGTTTGCAGAAAATGAATGAATTTTCATATTGATAATAATGGAGAGTCAGCAATAAAGTTGTATCTCAAGAGAATGCATCTTAGTGGGGAGATTGCATTAAGGTATATCCGTGTAGTTTCAATATAACTAGAGATGGTTGCTATGAAAAAAGCACGTTATAAAGTTGTATGCTATTTTTAAGAATATTAGTTTTAAAACTCTACAATATGTAGACTTCCACACCAGAGTCAGTTAGTCATCTTATACCTACGGTTTATATTTCCTTCATGTTATGTTTTTATATTTTTTTATTTTTTTCATGGTAATAATTATGCCAGATTCTTTTCTTTTCTTGTTCAAAACTTCCTCATTTTCCATGTAAGTTACATTTTCTTTTAATTTCTATGTGTACTTTTTCGTGTATGTTAGAAAAAAACGCATATCCGATGACCACGATTTTTTTAATTTTTTGTTAACATATCAGTAATAATATTATTTCTTTACCTTACACAACAGCTTTTCCCATAAGTGGAGTGACCAGTGAAAACACTGCATATAATTAAAATGCTGATTGTCTTTTCCTTCCCAATAACAAAAGGTTTAAAGGATGGGTAGCATTAACAAATACTTCATTTTCACAGGGCACTCAAAAACTTACAGAAAAGAGCGGGAGTACTATTCTTTTCTAAGTACCTACTTGACGGAGAACTATTGAAGATCCCACGATCCAGAAAATTAATAGAAAAATAGCGTAATAACACTTTTTTTATTAAAAAGCGATCGCATTCGTAATTAAAATAATATTCGTTTTTCATCTCTTTTTTATAAGAATTCCCATCCTTAGCACTATTATTGTGTTTATGTTTTTGTATTATACCAACATAACTACATCAGCTCGACTGACTTTACTAAGTACCTACTTATGTTTATGATTATATACAATCTGTCTCTGGACAGACAATAGAGCGAACTCAATAAAGGAAGTTTATAATAATACATAGATAAATATTTAATGATACCTACTCGAAAAAATATAATTCCGTACTTACAAATAAAATGCACATTTTAACTTCAAGAACTAAATATTTAGGTACTTATTTATTGGTTAGATAGGGTATGTTGTACGCTATGACTAATCAGGTATAAGTACTGTACTTCGTACTTCACCTACCTTGGTTGTTAGGTGTTGTGGAATTAAAACAAGTCGTAGACATTTTATGAAGAAAACAAGTGCAGTCGCAGACATCTTTTGAAACTTAGGATTTTAAATACAAAATCTTCAATGCCCTCCAAATATGTTATAAACAACAAAATTTCTGCTCTTCTTCTTTTTAGCGTATTCTGCCGGGTCCTCGCGACGTTGATAACACTATTTTGGAGAAATCCTACCTGTCCTGGGCCCGCAGTCAAAACACATTTAAGCGTTATGTTTTCTAGCAACGCCGTCTATATTCGAACGAAAACTTAGATGAGAATGTGTTAAACAATGTGTTTTGACTACGGGTCCTAGGCAGTGCGAAACAACTCCCACACGGTTCTGACACCAGTCCATTCTCGAATGTTTCAAAGCCAGGAGAGATATTTTCTGCCGACTAGTCTACAGCCCTCGATCTTCCCTTCATGATTAGCTGGAGTATGGTGCACTCTTCTCATTACATGACCAAAATATGATATTTTACGGAGCTTAACAGTGGTGAACCGTTCTCTGTTTGCATTGACTCTACGTAAAACATCAATGTTTGTTATCATTTCGATTTGTTATCATATAATTTTATACAGAGAGTACCAAAAAGCGAAAAGACTTCTTCCAGTCAACCTAGAGTTTATGGGAAATTAAAACATAAAAAGATTCCACTTCTACTCCACTGGCAAGTGTCTCGATTCTTGTGAATATAACGGCATTGTAGTCTGCCATGAGATGCCGATGAGTCAAGACTTTCTACAGATAATCTGTATGTACCATCTTGTTCAATTTCCGCTTTGCATAAGACTGCTTTGAGTCTTCACTTACTTGTTAGGAAGTCTGTTATTGATTCAACGCTTGATTAGCTCTAGGTAATTAAATGCATGCTATATTTCTTCAAAAAAAAATATCTTTCAAGTAGTCTTTTTACATATCTTAACGTAGGAAGGTTTTGCCAAAGTTGGTGTCCTTTTTCTCTACCTTGTTTTTTAATGTCCCATAGAAGAATATTATTTTCCAGAACAAGTAATGGTGGAGGTCCACAAATTTCTACATTTCATATTAATAATTTAAATAATTATTTTATGATGGTTTGGGCATGTGGAAAAAATGAATGAGGACAAAGTGTCATAGAAAATTTATTTGGCTGAGAGGAATGGTGCTCGGAGACATAGACGCCCGAGGATCAAATGGCAAGAGCATTTAAAACAAATCCTATAGGACGGTCACGTGTTGAGCACATTAAACAGGATGAGAGCATGTATGAGGAAGTGTATGACAATGACGGAAGCGAAAGATGTATTCAAGGATAGAAGGAAGTTAGCGCTCGGTCTTTTCTGCCAACCCCGCGAGGGAAGCGGCGTGATGTGGCATGTATGTATGTATGATTATTTGATATTGACACGGTAATTCACCTTCGATTTTTTTTTATTTACCTACAACATCTTTTAGTTTGAATATTTAAAAAAGGGTAAATATGCCATACAGATTCATAAATAGATACTTTATACTCATGGGGGTCCGTGGTTCGATCCCAGGTGCCGGCAAACTCCCCTTTCACGACACAAGCTTTTAGCTTACTGTGAAAGGTGTATAAGGTTGTATTTGGGTTTATAACAAAACCCAGATATATCTTTTCTTAAAAAAAAAAAAAAAAAAAAAAAAAAAAAAAAAAAAAAAAAAAAAAAAAAAAAAAAAAAAAAAAAAAAAAAAAAAAAAAAATAATGTACAGTACTTGTAATTCAAGCCAAAAATGATTGATTTGGGTACAAAAGAGATCTCAAAAATTAATGTACTAAAGGTAATAACCCCCCAGTTTGTCGTTCACTTTACTGTAATAATACAGCCTTGTGAGATTTGTTGATTTGAAGAGATAAAATTGCCTTTCCCCTTTTCAATAAATAATTGATAAAATCAACAATAAACAACCCTCGTTTTGTACAGTGACCCAAACTACTCATTTATGAGAAGTTAGACATGGAATACAAATCACAAACTTCTAAATAACTTTTAGTTATGTACATGTACTTAACTCAATCAATTCAGATACATAGACAAAAGATATATTATATATTTATTATACTCAAAGATAATACTTGCTTTTGTTTATTTAGTTCTTAATAATTTAAGTAATGAAAAATATAGTTTATACGGTTTAGCCTAATTTATCTGTTTTAAAATGTCAGTGATTTGAATTTAAAAAACTTAAACTTTTTTATACACACTTATATTTTTGTAGACAATATTGTTTCGTCTCTTAATGAGACATTATCAAAACTACGAAACAATATTGTTATTATTACAAAAATAAAAATATAAGTGTGTATAAAAAAGTTTTAAGTTTTTTTAAAATCATTTAAAATGGATACACAAAAAGTGACGGCTTACATTGAAAATTTCAGTGATTTATTTGATAAATTGTCTTTGGGACAGCCATTGTTCAAAAAAAATATTACATATTTATATTCATATCATCAAACATGAAACACCTCTTTAAGACATGTGCGTGCTGTACAGGCTGCCGAAATGAAAATGTTAAGATGAATATGCGAGGTCACAAGGCTTGATAAGATCCGAAATTCATTGATACATCCGTGGGAGTCTGGGTGTGCGGGATATCTCGAATAAAATACAAGAGAGCAGCTTGCGATGGTATGGCCATGTGTCCAGGAGACCACCTGAGTATGTAGGCTATAAAGCTCAATGTATTGAGGTTACCGGCATGAGACCAAGAGGAAGACCAAAGCGCAGATGGCGTGAAGTAGTGAGACAAGACATGCGGAGCTGTGATGTTTTCCATGAGGATGCGTTTAAAGCTGTGACGCGCGAAAGTATAATATAATGATATATTATAATATGAAGACTAACTTAAATAAGAACGTTGTTATTTTAGTTAGTGCACGCTAAATGACTAAAACTGAAATAGAATTGGGAGTTATAAGCAACTACATACAAAAGCTTGAATATAGCAACATATTAACAAGCATCTACGTACAACTACATTAACGTGAATATATTAACAAATTAAAAACAGCATAATAATATAACTTCAATAACACGAATATAGCGACAAGTAGGTACGTTCCAATTAATATCCATCATCTGATGAGATCCTACATCGTATAACCGGATTCATCCAGTGATCACTTACTACTACTGTTACACAATCATGGCACATCCCACAAGTGCGGTAGCCAGCAGACCAGTTTCGTTTAATAAAACAAGTAAGCCATCTTCTACGTGCTTACATAAAATTGAGACATTATGGATGAGTGGCGAAACTCATCACTGAATTAAAGATGTAAAATGTCTTTATTTTTTCGAACACCTATCTTTAACAGTGTGGGAGACCCGTTTTTTTAGATGCTACACGAAACAAATTAATTGTTTTACTTATGGAACTAAAGTGGATTTGTATTTTTTTTTTATTTAATAAAAAATGAAATACAATACCATAAGCAAAAATAAAAATAAAAAGTCAATAAAATTTAAATTAAAAAGAACGTAGGTTGATTCTAAAAAGCTTAATCAAAACTTTCTTCAAGAAAAAAGAAACAAATAAAGAATCGATACTGAAATAAACCCCGACCTCCAGGTAAATCAGATCAACTGTTATTGGTTTAATGATGTAGGTACTATGGATGCTAACGTGACTAGTTTACGACTTTTTGACTTCTCAAACTTACCTAAATTGCCGTCCCCTCTGCAAAAGTTGTCGATTTACAAGTCTATAACCATTTTATTAACTGCGGCCCTGAACCATTGTATCATATTATGTGACCAATATTTTTTTTATCTATCCTGGCTCCCTTCACCACAATGTTTTCCCTGAATTGTTTGCCCAAAAGATGGTGATTTTCTCCTCTCGTTTCATGACTAAAATATTGCAATTTCCTAGCTTTCACGAGAGCAAATCTAGAAACGCATTACTACTATTCCTATACCATCATAAAATATCCCAGAAGTGAGGAAACATTTTCATTCTTCGGGAAACGATCTAATGCGACCTTTTTTCTCAAGTTATTTGGAGCATTTTTTGTAGATCCTAAATTCAAAAGATTGTGTTCTCTTTTATCGCTTAATGCAGTGTTCTCTGATTTTAATACAAGAATAACAACACTGGAAACACATAGCATTGGAATATTTACAGTTTACATGTGTCATTTCTGTTCAACAGGGCTACTCTTGACACAATCTAAATACGATAATCTAGTTTGATCTTGATCATACGACGGACGAAGTGACTATTGGCCAAAAATACACTCTACCGATCGCGCGGTAGCGGTAGCGTGATGTTTTTGACCATAGTCCCTTCGTGCGTCGTATGATTAAGATCAAGGCTAGATTAAGATCGTGTTTAGATATTGTCAAGAGTAACCCTGCAGTTTCTGGAATGTCAATAACTCAAACTATCGATTCATGGTGATAATGCATTTGAAAATTATGTTTTATTAATAAGTTATTTCTGGGTTCTCGAGATTTCTTTTGTGATGTTTGCAAAAGCTAACCTCAATACTTTTTTTTACATAAGGGGGAAATCCATCATGGACACCTAGTAAACCAGGTATTGCCAGACTCCTGACCTTCCGGAACGGCTAAAACCGCCCCTTTCTAACCTCAATACTGGCATTTGCCTAGTAAGACTACTCCGTTTATCGATTGCACAGTCTTTGTCTTTTCGTTGTGATTACTTTTGATTTATTTTCTCATTCTGTTATTTTTATACTTACTTATAACCCTGTGTATATTGCGTTTTTGTTATGCTGATGAAATGGATGTAGTGAATTGTTTAAATGAAAAAATTGATATTTTTCGAGTTGCAATTCATCTTCGTTCATAGTATGGCGCACATGACCCCAATGATGCAGCATATTTATTTTTTTATTTTATTTTTTAAGTAAAAAGTACAAAACAGACAACAACTATATGTAAATACGGTTTACCAAAATAATAATAAGTCGTTTATAACTCAGCCGTCATTCACAAACATGTACCACAGTTAAGTCAATTATTTAGGTTTCTCACATTCTGCCCATTTAATGGGTTATTTGGAAGATATCGCACTTCTGCGATAAACTGGCGGATTGCACAAATTTATTTGTTCAATAATAATGTTGTCATGTTTTCTCTATTATTTTTTTTGTGCAATAATGAATTTTATTTTTATTGTATCCGAGTTGGCTGGTAGAGATCGGTTTTGAGATTGCGTTTTGTTATTTTCTGTAAACATATAATATATTTACATGTAGGTATTCTACATATTTTGGCAATAAAGGTTTATTTATTCATATATATATATATATATATATATATATATATATATGATGTATTTTTTCGATAGGTATGAACCAAATCACAATCTATGCATCACTTGCAGGGTAGAGAAGAGAGTATTAGGTGTTCCGATGCTTACGAATCGGCTTTGGCTGGCTTAAGCGCTTT